>JAQHUG010000063.1:1284229-1340075 GCA_028555095.1 Dicrostonyx torquatus
TCTTTACACACTTAAAGTAATAACCCACAGCATAAGCAAATGTAACACATCTTTACATAGTTGAACATTCCACATCTGTTTACAATGTTTTGGTTAAGGCTGGGTAGATGTCTCATTGGTTAAGATCATTGGTTAAGGCCGCTCTTGAAGAGGACCTACCTGATTCCATTCCCATATACTCACATGGCAACTCATATCTTTTGTAACTAAGTTCCAGGGAATTCTGGCTTTAGTGGACACTGTATGCGCACAGTGCACATAAAAATATATAGGAAAACATTCATAGAACCAAATACAAATATATAAAATCTTAAAAATAAAAGTATTAAGTCCCACTTTCTCTTCTTTAGTCCCTAGAAATACAATTTTGTATTGCTAAACTTACTGTTAATGCTAATAGCTTTCTGACAGACTTCATGTGATTTTTCTAAATAGCAATCATATTTTAAATAAAGGCAGTTTTGTCTCTTCATCTCTGATTTGAACGTCCTTACTTTTTTCTTAGTGGACGGACTGTCCAAAGATAATGTTGAATAGGCATGAGCCTGCCTTGTTCTGGTGTCAGGAGAAATTCATTCCTTCTTTCATTGTCAAGTAAATGCTAGGGTGTGAACCAAGATTTTTTTTTTTTTTTGAGACAGGGTTTCTCTTTAGCTTTGGAGCCTGTCCTGGAACTAGCTCTGTAGACCAGGCTGGCCTTGAACTCACAAAGATCCACCTGTCTCTGCCTCCCAAGTGCTGGGATTAAAGGCATGTGCCACCAATATCCGGCATGAACCAAGGTTTTTGTGTATGCTTTTTATTAAGTGGCAGTTGCTTTAATTCCTAGTTTGCTAAGAGTTTTGATCAGAACTGAATTTTGGATTTTGCCATCCATTTGACTTTTTCTGCATCTGTTGAGATCCTCATATAACTGTCTTTTAAAATATATCAGTATAATAACACATATAAATATGTATATAATAATTTGTATATAATATAACAACATATATTTATCGTATTGGATTAAGTTGTATTCTAATGACCTCATACAGATTTAATGTCTTCTGCAAAACCTTGTTTACAAATAATGTCACATTCATGGGTTAGGTGTTCAGCGTATCTTTTGTGGGATACAATGCAACTCCTAGCATATGGTAAGCTTCACTGATTGATTTTTCAAATTAAAAATAAACTTTAATTCCTTGAAATAACCCCACCTGGTCATGATGTTTAACCCTTTTTATACTAGACTGATAATTCTGCATTGTCTTCATAAGGATTGTGGTCTGTAGTATCCCACACTTTTAAATGATAATTCAGGGCTCATAAAAAATAGTTGTTAACTATTCCATCATGTTCACATTTATGGGAAAGCCCTTATAGAAAATCACATCATGGGTGGCGGTGGTAGTGCACGCCTTTAATCTAAGCACTCAAGAGCTGGATCTCTAAGTATGAGCCAGCTAGTCTTTGAGTGAGTTCCAGGAAAGCCAGGACTACACAGAGAAACCCTATCTCAAAAACAACAACAATAGAAATCATATTATTTCTTCCTTAAATGTCTCATATAATTTACCACTAAAGCCCTATAAACATGAGTGTTTTGTAAAAAGGTTTTCAAGCTATAAACAATGTCTTTAATGGTTATATGACTACTTATCTATTCCTTCTTGGGTAAGCTTTAGTGGTTGTACCCTTGAAGAAATTTGTTCATTTAATGTAAGTTGTTAAATTTAATAGAATAAACTTTCTTGTGATATTTCTCCATAACTCTGTATCTGTCAAGCCTGTAGTGGTGCCTCTTCTCTCATGAATGCCAATTATAGTATGAGTTTTCTCTATTATTTAACTATCCGTGTGCTTAGAAGATCACCTGTCGTTTTTTTTTTTTAAATCTTGTCAACCCAGCTTTGAGTTTATTTATTTTTCTTTTTTCCTTGTATCAAATTTATTGTTTTATGCACTGGCATTTTAGATTTTTCTGTTCTGCTTTAACTCGAGTTGGTCTTTTGTAGAAGTTTATAATTATTAGTGCGTATTGCACAAACCGATGGTTTTAACTGGCCTTTTTGTTTATGCTTGCATTGTGAGAACTCTTTTTTATAGTGTTTAGCACTATGAATTTATAAGTGTTGCTTCAGCTGCATTCCACAGATTATTTTTTGCTGTATTTTCATTTTTATCCACTTTAAACATCCTTCTAGTATTCTTTTAATAACTTTTACTGATTTTGTTTAACATTTTATGCACGTGGATAATGTACTCTTCTGACTTCCATCCTATCCTCCTTTATCTCCTTTCATGCCTTTCAAGCCCAAGTTTATGACTTTTGGTTTTGTTTTTTGACCTATTTAGTTTAGCTAGAATTTGCATGATCATGGATTGGAAGTATTCATTGGTGCCTGGTGGGGTCATTCTTGGGCACATAACTGAAAAACAATAATTTCCTCATTCCCTGAATCTATCAGTAACACACAATTCAGCAGTTATTACTTGGGCCCACTGAATCCCTTCTGCATCCATACCTCAATGTTCATTCTTTTGCAGGTCCAGTGCATGGATCTGCAGCTGTTGTGAATTCGTGCTATATCCCATTTTAGCTAGCTCATTTTTTAATAAATAGAATTACATATATATATATGTGTGTGTGTGTGGTGTGTGTGTATGTGTGTGTGTCTGATATAGGTATGTGCCTGTGTGTGCAGGTGCCAGCTGGAGTCCAGAAGAGAGTGTTGGTTCCCTGGAGTGAAATTACAGGTGGTTGGTTTTGAGCCACCCAACATGGTTGCTGGGAACTGAACTCTCGTCCTCTGCAAGACAACTTAGAGCTCTTGACTGCTGATCCATCTCCAGTTCCTCTGCCTTGAGTTCTTAATTGATGTGGTTTATTTAAATATTTGTTTTTCTAGTTTCCAAATATTTGGGAGAGTCCCAGATTTAATTTTTGTCATGGATTTTTAAATTCTGTTATGTCTAGACGACATGTATCTTGTGATCTTTTAAAAGCAACATTTTGCATTAGCATTATTTTAATTCCTTTAAATTTATTGAGATTTGTAATAGCTTAGACTTGGTTTTTACTGATATATTACCTGTTTACTTGTAAAAATCCCACATTCGTCTGCTGTTTTTAAAGGGAGCTTTATAAATGTTTTATTGATGTCAATGTCAGGTGGATAGTGTTGCTTAGTCTTCTAAAGCCTGATAATTTGTCGCCACATTCAATCAATTATTAAGAGACACAGATATTAAAATCTCCGGCTAGAATTATGAAATCGTCTGCTTCTCCTTGTGGCCCAGTCTTAGTTGGGGTTCTTATTGCTGTGATAGACACCGCAATCAAAGGCAACTTAGGAGGACAGGGTTCATTTCATCTCACACTCCATCACTGAGGGAAGTCAGGGCGGGAATTCACAGCAGGGACCTGGAGGCAGGAACTGAAGCAGAGGCTGTGGAGGAACTCTACTTACCGGCTTGCTCCCCACGCCTTGTTCAGACTGCTTTCTTATGCAACTCAGGAACACTTGCACAGAAGTGGCACTGTCCTCATGGGTGGGGGTCCCACATGCATTCACACCCACAGCAATTATTAATCAAAACAATATCTCGTAGACTTGGCTACAGGCCCATCTTATGGGGCATTTTCTCAGTTAAGAGTCCAGCTTCCAAGATATGTCTACATTTGTGTCATGTTGATAAATTCCAGCCAACAAGAGCCCTATTGATTTTGCTTCATGCATTTTGAAGCCCCTTACAAGGTTTGTACACGTTCAGGATCATCAGTTATGTCTACTTGTTGGATTGAAATCTTTATCAGTAGTAATAAATAATTACAAATTAGTTACTATAAATAATAATAGTAAAAAACTATTAGTATTAATAGTTTTTGCTCTGAAATCTTCTTTTCTGATATAGCCATGAATGTTTAACATTTTAATAGATATTTATTAGAAAATATGTGTCATTATATAGGATAGTCTCTCATTTTGGCTTTATCTTTTGAGGTTTTGATAGGGACCTTCTTCTACACATATAACATTTCTTGTGAGCTAATTCCTTACTGGGTTCTGCTTCTTTACTTGCAATGGAAGCTGCTGCTTTGGTGTCACGGGCATGTGCATGTGGGACAGTTGGCAGGTCAGGTCAGTTGAAGAGAAAGGAAGAATGAGAAAAGACAAATGACCAGTATTCCCACTGTCAGAAATGGTAGCAGGTAGGGACATCTGCTAGTAAGCCATTTGATGATACCAGGGCTAAACAAATTTGGTCTTATGGCAATTAACTTGTAATCTCATAGTCACTAGTAAGGTCTGGTGGCTCTCAAATTTCTACCTAAGTCTGAGAGGTGTTCACAAGAGGTGTTTGGACATAGTTAAACATATGTGGAAAAAAGAGACTGAGAAAGCAAAAACATGAGTGCAAAAAGCATTGACTTAAAAACTCGATTCCTCTCCTTTGCAGCCAGGGTTACCCTGGATCCGAAGCTGTCTTTCCCAGGTGCTTTGGTCCCAGGAGAGAGGTAGAACCAAATTAGATTGCCAGAGACAAACAGATGCAGGAGATCAGCGATAACGGGTAATGGGACATCAGTTTTAGCTGAGCACCTGGTTTTCCTGTTAGGTGTGTTCTAACATGTTAGCCGCAACACATGACCTTAAGTTCTCAGGTCTAAAGACCCCCCCCCCGTTTTGTGGGTTTTATGGCCATTAATACACTACTGGTTAATTATTGTTTAATTAATTATTGTTTTAAAATGTTTGCCACATTTCAATCACTACATTAATTAATTCATACAACATCTGCCTTTCTTTTTTCTCTTTCCTTTTTTTCCCCCTGGCTGTTAGTCTGTTCTCCTCAGCTCTTCTTTCTACTTTAATAGAAATTCAGCTTTCTGTAACACCCCCTTTATCCAGGCCAACTGGATCTCTCCAATCACTGGAGAGAGAAGGACAGAAGAACAGAGAAGGCCCCCCGGGATTAGGGAGTTTTGACAGCTGTCCAAGAGGAGCCCTGAGATTCGGGCCAAGGACCATGGCAGGACAGAGACAAATGAGAGACACAAAAGAGTGACAGGACAGGAGAGATAGGCAGGGAGGCATCCACAGAGGAATAAATGGGACAAGGATTCTCAGAGTCGCTCAGAGATACTGAAAGGGGTATTGAATGGGGGCAGAGAAGAACAGCTCAAAAGAGGGATGGTGGCAAGGATCAGAGAGGCCTCGGAGGGCAGGGCGACCAGGGGTTGGTCAGGAAGAAGGATGAAGTCCAGCCTCTAGGGACAGGCCAGTCCGGCTTGGGGACTGAGCGGGAGCTGAAGGAGGCGGGCTGGCAGGTCGGGGTTCCCAGCGCGCACCTGAGAGCAGGGTGGGGCGGGGAGGTGGTGGGAGCGCAGCAGAGCACACAGCGGTCGCAGAGCCCCCCACGAGCTCGGAGAGCGCCTGTCGGCCCCGCCCTCCGCCCTGTCGCCTCCTCGGCCCGGGCTTTTCCTGCGGGGCTCAGGAAGCCGGCCTAGTACGGCGCGAACAATAGCTCGGGCTGAGCTCCGGGAGGGCGGGCGCGGGCCTCGGGGAAGGGTGCGTCGCACCTCGGGGTGCCCGCGGCGAGGCCCGGGGCCCGCGGGAACCTCCCGGCAGCTCAGCGCTCGCCCAGTCATTGTTGGCCGGACCAAGGGAGCAGGAGTCCGGGAGGAGCCACGGGAGCTGCGGCGGCGGGAGCCAGAGGGGGAGCCCGAGAGCTCGTGAGCCAGCCAGGGAGCCGGGAGGGAGGTAGCAAGAGGGGGGGGGGGGGGAGCAGAGCGAGGGAGGGAGGAGGTAGGGAGACAGGGAGGGTGGGAGGGAGGAGGAAAAATAAAGAGGAGAGAGCTGAGCGGGGCTGAACAATAGAGACAGGCGGACGGGCGAGGAGAGCCAGCTGCCGCTGCCGGGCACCGCGGGCGCGCAGGCAGCGGGGACCCCCGGCCCGGGCCAGACAGCAGGCGGCCAGCGCCCTGGGGAAGGGGAGCATGGGGGAACCGGCGGCAGGCGCCCCCAGCCCGCCGTGCGCCGCCGCCTGAAGAGGCTCGGCGCTCTCCCCGCCCGCCGCAGCCCCGCGCCCCGAGCCCCGCGGCCACCGGCTCAGTGGCCACGGCCACCGCGCCCTCTGCCCACCGGGCGCCGCGCCGCCCTCGGCCCCAGGCTTCGCCGGCGCCCGGCTGCCCACGGACGCCCTCCCCCAGTCATGAACCCCCCGGAGGGGGCAGCGGAGGAAGTGGGAGCCGCCGACTCGGACGTGGACGCCTTTTTCCGGACAGGTAAGGTCAGGCAGGGTTCGGGGCGGGGGGTGAGGACGGCCGCCTCGGACGCGGCATCTCGGACAAGTTTGGGGACGGCAGGCTGCCGCCGGGGCGTGCGAGTCGGAGGCGGCCCCCCGCGGTCGTCGGGGCTGGAGTTGTGGAGATTCACGTTGTTCTGGCGGTGCTGGCTGCGTTTTGGGGAGGGCGTGGGGGCTGGGCGCCCCTCGGCGTTCACCCCAGTTGCGGGGGTCTGTGCTGGGGAGGCGGGAGGCGGTCCTCTTGGGCCGCCTTCTCCGGGCGATGTTGGATCACTTTGCAGCGCGCCGCTTCCAGCTCCCGGTGTCCCGGCCCCTCCCTCTGCTCCCCACTCCCACGGTGTCTGTTTGCGGGGTTCCTGGGTTTCCCGAGGTCGGTGCCTCTTCTTTCCTCCAGGGCCCGGGGCCCTGATGTGCATAGAGGGGCAGCAGGGGTCGCGAGGCGCTCAGGCTGCAGCCTGACAGGCGGGCAGGAGCCAGGCGCCTGGAGATCGTGCCCTGTGCGTGTGGGGAAGCAGCGTCTGGGACTTTCGACCGGCTGGGAGGACCATGGGCACCTAGGACCTGCTCCTTGGTCCTTTCTCCAGCTCGGGGAACCGATGAGTTTTTACCTAAGAATCGCTTATTTCTGGAAGTGTGAGTTAGCTAGCATCCCTCTCAATACACACCCACCAAATATTTGCTTGCCTGTGGCGCGGGGAGCATGAGTTGGCTTTCTAGCGCTTTGCGCCTCTCTGCACTTCGCATGCAGCAGGTCTGTAGCTGTTCTTGTTCGCTGGCTCCACCGTCCCTTCACCAGAACAGACACCGATCACCCTCATCTCCTACCACCTGTAGCCCTGTTTCAAACATCTCATCACCAAGGAGTTCCCATCTCTCCTGTACCTGTAGCTTCCTCTGGCTCCGTTGTGCAGTTCCCTAGCTCCTCCACACGTCTGCAACCATTTTGTCTGGAATCTTTGTCCCAAGGACTCTGATAAGTTATCGATGCCCCACACATCTGCCCTCTCTTTGGGAAAGTTGGATCAGAGGACATGAAGTGGTGGGGGTCAGGGGTCAGGTTAGCTCAGGAGGCTTCACGTCCATTTATTTCCTAACACTGTTGCTTTACCCTGGAGGTCCACTCTAAGGAAGGGAGTGGGGCTCTTTGTGGGGAAACTTGTGGCTTTGGAAGTCAAGACTTAATTGGCCCATATGGTCATCTCTAATTGGTCTGGAGAGGAAAGAAGTGGAGGACAGAGTTGATGCCAGGGTCTGGGGAAGGGGACTAGGCTCCTGTCATCCTTTCCTGCTTCCAGGGTTCAGCCTGCCCTCTTCCCTCTCCTCTCCCATCAGGAAGTCAGCATTTTCCTTTTCCACCTTCCCTGCCCCTCCTTTCTCTCCTGCTCATCTCTTCTCTCTTAGAAACCCAAGCAGGGGTTCTAAAGATGTGCCTGACTGGAGTTTGTAACCCTGAATCTAGGGAAAGAGGCTCTGGGAGCTCAGACACTCACAAGGTCTACAGACCACACTTGCATCCCAGCCTGGCCAAGCAGCTGTATTTTTTACCTATGGGGAAAAAGCACTGTGGTATGAATTCTTCCTCTCCTCTCCTCTTCTTCTTTTCCTTTTGATAGGCATTCGTTTTGTAGCTTCCATTCTAGAGACATATGAATATATTACTTTCCCCAGGGCCTTTCAAAAACAAATCTTAGCTTACATTGTCCAGGTTGGTTTCAAGTCACAGGGTAAGAAGTGGGCTGAGGTCAGTTTCCTACTGGGGTAATATCCTTCCACAGGGTAGTCTTGCTTGCTTCAAGGAGGAGGTGGTGGTGAGGGAGGCTAGACCTCATATGCGCTTAGAGTCAGAGACAGTTTAAATCCATTATACACAAACTTGCAAATGATGGATGACCTGTGACAAGCTGCTAAAGAGGTAAGTCTAGAGTAGTGCCTACCTGCCTCATGGTCCTCTGTGCTCTGCCCCTTGACCTTCGCCCTCCTTTGCAGTCTATCACAGAAGCCCTTGTTGGGGATTCTTAAGCCTGGACAGACTATGTGTCTGAGCCTTCTCCTTTTTGATTCATGCCTTCTGTGGAACATACCTCTGTACTTGGCTGGCTGGCTGAATTATAAATTTATTCAACTGAGCAACCAAGAAACCATCAAACAGATTGTTCAAAGTTTCCAGCACCAGGATTACCCCCTTCTTTCTGGTGGAAAAATTTGCATGTACAAAGACCAGACTGGCAATTACTTTGTCAAAACTCTGGCATGCTATGTCTCTAATTAGGCATGATTTAAATAATCCAGTCATTTTACTTGTTTAGCTTACCTGCTTTCTGATTATTTGGATGTTTTTGTTCTCATGACCAACTGATTAAATGAGATTCTCCAGTCTTACTTCTTTGCAATTACAAGGCTGTAGAACCCGCTCTATTCCTACACACTATCCTATGGAATAGTATAGGTTGACAAAGTCCTAATTGTCTTCCTAAGAGTTCTGTTTCAAGCCTGAGAAGGTATGTTTCTGGCTTTTAATTTTATTTTAATTTAAAATTTTTACTAATCATAATTGTAAGGTAGCAAAAGGAGATAGGAAAACTCAGGACTGGGACAATAAAACATTGACCCACAAGAACTTTTTTTAAACACCTACTAGGAATCTTCTGCTGTCCAGGGTGCTGTGGGACACAGGAGAAATACTCAGTGATTACTGTCCTAAAGAACTTACAGATTGCTAACTAATTGATTGCTAACGTTTAGGACATTGTAAGTTAGAGGGCTGACAGAACCAGAGAAGGTGGAGCGTAGGGTGGTCTTTGAAAGGTCGGCAAGGAGATTGACAAAGGTAAAAAGGCTGGGGCTTTTGGGAGCCTGAGCTGACTGAGGGGAAACCAGGGTTGACTAAATATAATAGAAACAACTAAGGGTGTCTGAAACCTTCTGAAGAGGAGTTTGGATTTGATTAAAAGGAACTAGGGAGTCATTGCCAGTGTTTGAGCAAGGATATATCATAGAGAAAGTAGTGTTTGGAAAGATTAGTCTCCGGGATTTTGTTGATGAAGTGAAAAAAAATAAAGGTAAGATCTAGGGAGATGCAGAGGTCATCCAAGGCTGAGGTAGAGGCTGGGGAACTTGCCCTGTCTCGATGGCAGGAAGGATGGGGAGCCAGAGCTAATTCTGAGAGGCTTTAGATAGAGGTAGAAGTGCCGATATTTACTGACACCCAAGAATGGACAGTGTCAGCTGACTGATGTGGTCTGGTTGAGCACAGTAGGCGAATGCTTTCTGAATGTCTATATATGAGGAACTGGATGTGCACATCTAAGTGGACTCAGTTTGGAGCTGGCTATGTGGACTCTAAGCATGGGCAGGAGTGGTTGTGCTGATTCGGAAGGCTTGGTGTACTTGAAGCTTTCAGATGGAGATGGTGGAGGAAGAAGGGCAAGAAGGTCTTATTTTGGAAACAGCAGAAAGGAGTGTGGATCCTGGAGATCCCAGAGAGTCCATGAGAGCTCTGATGTGACGATGGGGCAGACAGGCTGAGTAGGAGGAATAGAAAAATGAAACACTGGGAGCTGACTTTGAGGGGGCACAGGATCAGAAGGGGCATTGAGTGTGGGTATTTGGGGTGATAAGGAGGACATAGTCACTTGGAGTTTATCAGCAAGAGACAGGGTGGAACCTTAGTGTCAGGAAAGGAGTTTTGGATGTCATGGGTGTTTGGGGTGATAGAGAGCGAGCTGTGGAGAGGAGAAATAGAAGATGCCAGGATTGCTGCGTGGGATCCCAGAGACGAGACAGAGAGTAGGCTCCATAACAGCTCAGAGCTAAGCTTTGGGGAGCAGAAGAGAAACCTCTTTCTTTAAAATGCAAAGGCAAAAGGCTCAGAATAATGAGAAGAAGTTGCTGTGAGGTGTGTCCCATGTTCAAATTCCTGTTGAGCTTTGGCTTCTGCATCCAGACATTTCAACTGGAAAGATACTGTTAACGAGGCTTTGGCCAAGCTCGGCTCAGCTCTCTGTTTCCAGACTCCCCAGACCACCTTCTCCTTTTCACTTCCTCATTCTGTAAGTGGCATCTTTTCTTTCCCAGTCACGCTTCAAACCTTGGCATTAATTTGGGGGAATTTCTCTAGGCTGACAAGCCTTACTGCATAGTCCTCCATAGTTAGCCTGTTGCCTCAGGCCAGTCCTCCATGGACTTCTTCCACAGACCCCTCTCATCCTTCAGAATCTGTCCCCTCTCTACACTGTCCCCGAGGCTTATAGCCCTTCCCGAAACACTCTTTTCATCACGTTACTCTCTGATTTATGAAACCTGCAGTAATGCCCTGGTGCCTGTGGGTCAAATCCATACTTAGATGCTCAGTTCTAGCCAGCTTCCCATCCCCATACCTTAGAGCACCTTGGAGCTTATTGATTCATCCCCTTCCTACTCCGCAGCCTCCAAATCCAACACATTCTTCAAGGTTTGTGTTCTAGCTTTTTCGAGAGAGTTTACTGTTCACGGCCACCTCTGGAAAGCCCCCAGTGTCTTCTCACTGCATCAGTGGTATTGCATTACTGTTTAGCCTTTCCTATATGCAGGACCTATTTCCCCATGAAAATTATTTATTTTTGGAGGTAAGTAATGAAGTCTTTAAAATATTTTACAATTCCTCAAAGATCCCATTTCCTTGAGAGATATAACAAACATGGCCCAAATGGAAGCACTGTTGAATCAAGGTGATGACAATGTCCCTACTCACTGCATCGTTCTTAACTTAGAGAACAGCTCCATCCTGCCTGTCTAAGAAAACAAGCCCCTATCAGTCCCAACCATAGAAAAGGAAGACTTTGAAATAACAACATACTCCGTGTGCAGATCTTTGAGTAAACATCAACACATAGTCTGTACATTGCCAGGTACTTGAAAAGGGAGAAATCTTACTTCTTTTTGCAACCAAGGAAAGCATTTCCTTTGACGTTTCTCTTGACATTTCACAAGGCAGACACGATGCCCAGTGTCTTAGCTGGGGTTACTATGGTTACTGTGGCTGTGGTGGAACACCATGACCAAATGCAGCTCGGGGAGGAAAGGGTTTATTTCATCTTGGCATCCCCGTCACAGTCTGTGACTGAGGAAACAGTCAGGACAGGAGCTCAAATAAGGCTGGCATTTGGAGGGAGAGCTGATGCAAAGGCCGTGGAAGAGTGCTTACTGGTTTGCTCCTCCTGGCTTGCTCAGTCTGTTTGCTCATACACCCCAGGGACCACCTTCTCAGAGCTGGCACTGCCTGCCCAGAGGTGGTACCACCCACAGTGAGCTGGGCCCTCCAACATCTGTCATCAGTCAAGAAAATCCTCTCCAGACTTGCCTACAGTCCAGTCCTTTAGAGACATTGTCTCAAGTTAGATCCCTTCCTTCAAAATCACCTGACCTTGTGTCAAGTTGTCATAAGCCATCCAGCATACTCAGCTCAATGGCTATTGTGTCTTTTAAATTCTCTTCTGCTTCCATCAGTCATGAATTGAACATTTAGTCCTACCCTTGTTCAGGAGGAGTATTGAGAGGACTTTCTGTTTCTGGAGAGGGGATATTGTGTTTTAGGCAGGTGATATCTGCAGTATTCTATTTCAGAATATATTGGTGGCATCTGGGTCTACCTGTGCAAGGCTGGGGAGACTGGACTTCACCCTTGGATTGTTGGCTGCCAGTGGGACAGTTATTGGCAGTTCTGTCCAGTTCTTTTTGGTAGTCCTTTACAGTAAGACAGGAGGCACTGGGGCAAACCAGAGCTACAGAAAGAAGTGCTGTTACAAGTAGGAGAACTGTTCCTGCTTGGGAATCTCCAACCCAGAGCAAATGATCTAGAGTTTCTCCTTAGACTTTGGAGAGCAAATCCTTTTGGAGTTCCTCCTGGTTGCTCTTAGCCTTTATATCTGAGTTGGGCCATATAGAGAACACAGTGGTTCTCAGCTAGGAGAAATGCTGCTCTCTACCCCAGGGAACATTTGGCAATACCTGAAGACTTTTTTTTTTTTTTTGGTTGTCACAACTCACAGGACAGTTTGCTGTAAGCATCTGGTTGGTAGATAGGGCCAGAGTGCTGCTAAATATCTTACAGTGCACAAGAAAGAATTACCCAATCAAAACTTGTCAAGTACTGATGGGGGAGTCCTGACTAGCCAGAAGACCATGAGCCTTGGATCAGATCAGATCAGCACTAACTAGGGGCTTGCTCTTGGGTAAATTACACTCATCTTCAGGAATTCTGCAAAATGGGACTAATAAAGCTTGTTTTATGGTTTGAGAAACGTAAGTAGAAAAAGAGTATACTATTGGTGGGGTATTGTTCCCGCTGTTGTAGTTATGCAGTGGGCACCTCTGGAAGGCTGCTGGGTAGAATTTCTCATGCATGGGAGGGTGCCAGAACAGCAGCATAAGAGAGGCAGTGTGGAAGTATATAGGACCATTAGAGGGAAGATGCTAGAGCAGGAAGGGGAATGGATGTAAATATAAATATTCTCCCTCTGGGAGCACGTGGACTTAATGTGCTAAAAGGGGAGAGAAAGCCTATGAAGGAAGGTCATGCGTGAGAGCAGGAAGGCCATACTCTTTTTCTGCTCCCTACTTATCTGAATGACTTGTACATGTGACTTTGACATCTACATGGGAAGGGAATAATAATCTCGTCAACCCCCATTCCCTTACAGAATTGTTGATAGATTCAAATAAGATACAGTAAAAGGTCTTTATAAGTTGTACAATGCTATCTAAATATCTGCAGATAGTTATTTCTAATGGGGGCATTCTGTTTCTCTAAGTGCCTCTTCCAACATGTAGTACCTTGTTTAATCTCCCCCTCCGCAGGACCGTTTGGTCTGGGAGGAGAGATGATTCTGATCATTCGTCCCTCCCCCAAGGGGACTGTGGGCCATCCTAGTACACAAGTCAGGACAATTTCTGTTAACTCTTTCACAAAGAGGTAAGTGTGCTAGCTCCCTGCAGCTCCTTCCCAGGCCCTGAGCCACATGGCAGGAGCCTGGTGGAAACAGGCTGGCTTGCTTCTGCTGAGCATCAGGTGGGTGCAGAGAATCGGTCCCTTCCTCTTCCTTCTCTCTTTGTAGTGAAGACTCTTCCTGCCACTCCTTTGTGTGGATGACTTGCAGTAAAATAACTAGGGAATGACTGACAGCCATAGAGTTGTTGCATCAATAGAGCTGCTTAAGATCGTGTCTGCTGAGGAGCGAGGGAACAGAGAGTATCTGCTGGGAGGACAGAGGCATTCATTCAGGGAGGGAAAGAAGAAACCTGGAGCATTAGCTTTGTCTCCTCCCCTTCCGCCCCCATACCATTATTAGAAGTGAGCCAGGCACTTGCTAGGGAACACGGATACCAGAAATAAACAAGCAAAGGAGTGAAAAGTGATGGATGATCGGTACAGTTGTGGGAGTGGTTGTCTTCGTAGAATCTAGTGTTGCATTCCCGGGCTGAAAAGTATAGTAGTAGGAGACATGAGCATTCATGCTCAATTGGCAACAGTCATAGTCCAGTCTATGTGACCCAAAAGATGAAGGTAGAGGATGATTGGGAGTTGAGACTCAGAAGGGTGGGGACCACATTGATTGACTGAATGTTTTCATTCATGAATTAAAGTGTGAATGCTTAGAATGGAATGTCAATGAGTTGTGTATTTCTGCAATTGTTTTTGGGGGGGTGTTGTGGGTTTCTCTGAACATGGACAGAGGTGTGATGAGGAAAATGAATTTGAGAGCCCTGTGGAGTTTCTTTAGGATGGAGAAAGAGGCTGCTGGCTGGGGAAAGATAAATAGATTACTGTGATATCATAGGAGGATCTGAACTTGAGACACTGAGGTAGACATGGAAAAGAGGTGACTTTTTGGAGGCTGAACCTACAGGACCCAACAAGTTGATTGTAGAGGTGTCAAGAAGGTTCAGGAAGGTTGAAACAAAAGCTTAGAGTCTCAGTGACAGGGAGGATTGGTAAAAACCAGGAGTTGGGAAGAGGGGACCAGGAGGAGAGGGAGGATTTGGAGAAATTGCTTGGGACATGTTGCATTTCAGGTGTCAGTGCCTAGCTAAGGGAAGTGTTGGTTCAGTAGGCGAATATCGAAGGGAGTCTGGAGCCTTGGAGGGAGGCCAGAGTCAGAAATACAGATTTGGGAGATATCTGAAAGAAGTTGTGGCTGTGGAGCTATCAGAATAGATGAGATAATAAATGAAAAGCTTATACAGACTGAAGGGCAGAAGGCCAAGGATAGAACTGCAGATTGACATGAGGGGCTGGAGGAGAATCAAAGTGGCTGGTCGGTGGGACTTCATGTTGCTGTGAGGCGCCCTCTGCCATGGGGCTGGTTTTGCAGTCAGGGAGACCATTGGTAACTTGTGAAGTAAGTTTCAAACCTGTATGGGGAGGTGGAATTGAGATTGCAGAGGGGAATGGAGTGAGTGGATGGGAGGAAGTAGTGGGAGTGCATGTAGATGACTCTTCGGGAAGGTTTGGCTGCCAAGAGAAGGTTAAAAATAGTGAGGGAGTTGGAGATGGCGAGCAGACTTGAGGGTAGGCTTTTTTTAGGGAGGGAAGCTATGTGAATACCTGAGGTGAGGAAGAGGGAGAAGGCACACCGGAGGTAGGAAAAAGAGAAAAGCAGTTGATGGAGAGACATCCTGGCCCAGATACATGTTTTGTGCTGTGGGTACCAACTTAGGGTCTCAGGGGTTCTGGAAAAGCATTCTCTACCACTCAGATAAATTCCCAGCCTCAGCTTGAAGGGATGAATCTCAAGATCAGTTGAGGGGTCACCTTATTCCATAGGAGGATGCTTCATTTTTTAGGGACCTGAGGGAAGGCAGACCTCTCGAAAGACAATGGTGATCCAGGACCAAAGCACCCAAGGTGTCTGGTTGCTAGCTCCTGTATAAAGAATCACTCTCTTGCAGGGGTCAGGGATGTGTGATCTCTGAGGTGGGTGGTCTATATGATGTGATCCTCTGAGGCCTTTGTGCAGAACAGCTGGGATGCAAAATTAGCACCCCTGAAAGTGGATCAGTCCTAGGCTAGCGGGCTCTGCAGAATCACCTTCTACGAAAAGTGAGCCAGCGAGGCAAGAGTGGATGGGAAGGAGTGAGAGAGCAGACCTCTGGGCAGCCTCCTGTGGAGGGGTCTGGCCCTGGCCACCAGGAGATGGCACCAATCATAGCTGGTGGCTGCTCATGATGTTCCAGTCCCCTGAAGGCCTAGGCTACCTAGAAGGAAGCAGAAGGAGAGCAGGGATCCCAGCAGTGGAAAATGTCACACCCTTGTTGTCCCCAAAGTGCTCCTTATAACTCTGTTTGTGGGTATATAAAGCATTTGACAGTTATATTCATGTTATAAGTAGTCATAATAGCTCAGGTAGCTAACAATATAATAAGGTTATAGCCGGACGGTGGTGGCACACGCCTTTAATCCTAGCACTCGGGAGGCAGAGACAGGTGGATCACTGTGAGTTCGAGGCCAGCCTGGTCTACAAGAGCTAGTTCCAGGACAGGTTCCAAAGCTACAGAGAAACCCTGTCTCGAAAAACCAAAATAATAATAATAATGTTATATGTATGACTAGTGTGACTATATTACATATATAACATTGTTGTATCAATGGTTAGATGGATCCCTTCATATTCCAAATTATGAAAATTATGACATTTAGCAGGTCCCTCTTTCCTTCCCTCCCTCTCCCCTCCTCTCTCCTTTTCTCTTTCTTTTCCTCCCTTCTTCCTGTTCTCCCCGCCATTTCCTTTACTGTGTAGAGGTAGGTAGGGGTCTTATTTTTAAAAAAAGTATTGCATTTATTTCAGGCACAACACACAGGGACAAGGGATGTAGTTTAAATTTCCACTTTTTACACTCTTACCCCACAGTTCAGGGACAGTGAGCAGCATGGGGAGGGGGTAGCAGGCACACAGTATTGAGTTGGCAGCTGGACAGTGAGCCTAGAAGGGGTCTTGGAGGCTGGCAGATGGTTAATTGGAAGTGACAAAGGGGGCTGAGAGGGAGGGGTCTGGAGCTCCTGTGGGATTTCCATCTCTGTCTACTTACTCTTCTGGGAAGGAGGGTGTGGGCAAGCAGGAGCTGCTCTCAACAGTTGGAGCAGGAGACTGGCAGGACTCCCTGTCGGGATTGTGGCTATTGGAGATGCTCCGAAGGAATAATGCCACAGCTTTAGATGAGAGGGAAAGTACATGATTCCCTGCTCTTATCAACACCCCAGCACACTAGCACAAGGCATGCTCAGATACTGGGGTCCAGCATGGTTTCTAGGATGATGGTGCATTGTGTGATGACAGTGCTGGGGATCGGCAACCTCATCTGGATGTGTGTGGAGAGTTTACTAAACATGGGGCACCTGAGTTTAAATGGATGAAAAGGTGGTAAAAATGAGCACAGTGACTACAGACAGCCATTCAGGGAGTTTGGTGGGGAGAGCACAGAGAACAGTTTTTTGGGAACACTTGGTAGTATTATATATATATACTTTATATATATTTTATATACATACACATACATGTGTGAGAAATTTTAGACTTACATGTGTGATTTTACATATACATAAACTTTATTAAAATATTTTAATGGGTTTTCAGCTTTCTCTCTCTCTCTCTCTCTCTCTCTCTCTCTCTCTCTCTCTCTCTCTCTCTCAAGTAGAAACCCTTTGACTGCTTGAAAAGGACACAGGAGGACATAATGGTAGAGCCTGAACATGTTAAAAGGTGGAAGAATGCCTAGGGGGAGGTTGTCAGGATGGGTGTCAGATTCTAAAAGATCCAGAAAAGGATGAGATTCCTGGGCAAAGAGGCTAACTCTGGAAGGTCTGGTGACCACGTCTGTGGATCTGTGGAAGCCTAGGTGGTTTCCTGGCCAGTGGCTAGAGCTGTTATTAAGCTGACTTGGGCTGTCATTGCTTGTGAGAACCAAGGTCAAGCATGGAGAGATGCTGGGATTTGGTAAGAGAGGAGCAGGACATATTCTCTGGAGAAGGAATTCTCATTCCATAGACAGATGATCTCGCCAGTGAGGTCAGAGTGGGCCAGGATGCCAGAGTTCTGCATGCTGATCCATTCTGTGGGTTCTGGGTTGGGAATAAAAATAGAAATTCCTGTGTCTTTGGCTGGTGTCTTGGACAAGAAGTCTGGTATGGGAATAAGGAGACTTGTTTGGACACCAGCATCATCGCAAATCCTTATAGAAACTGATGGCTCTGAGACCTTCTGGAGGCCTTAACTTGGAAAATGTTCATGTCTGTATTCAGCGGCTGTACTGTATATATACATTTTGCTTTGGACTTTTCTGTATTTTCAGCACCCAGCTGAGTGTCTCACAGATAATAGTTGCTTAACTATTATTTGTTAGCTTGATTTTTCTTTCTTTTTTTTTGTTCATTCTTTTTTTTTAAAGCTAATTATTGGTGTGTATGCCATTTGGGAGTTACTCAATACTGAGCGAGGGAAATAAAAATCATTTTTGTGGACAGGCAATTCTACCTTAAACAAAAAGTCTTGTAAAGTCAACACTGGAATGTAGCTATTTGTTGAGTCTGAATTAGTCAGAGGGGATCCTTTGTAACACTTGATTATAAATATCCACATATTTCATAAGCACTGGGAAAGTAAATAGAGCTGCTAAACATGGAAGCTCACAGCTCTCTTCCTTGAATAGTTGATGGTCTTTAATTAGGGGAAAAATGGCCAGAGATCAACTAGAAAAAAAAATTCATGGATGCATTAATTCACGTAATATGTCTTTATTGTCATTAAGTTAAACAAGTTTAAATAGTACGAAAAACGTACATTTAGAAAGATCAGTTTTAAGGTATCCATTTATAGAACACTTACATTTTCGTATCTCAGGGCTGTTTGCAGTATTACTGTTTCTATACTGCTGTTTACTGTAGAGCATTTAGACAGTACAGAGAAGCATAGAAGATACAAAAGTCCCAGAGAACCCTTGTTTGCTAACTTGAGATATTTCCCTTTGTTCTTTAAGTTCATCATTTGCTTTTGATTGTTGACTTAAGATGGAAACAATTTGTGGAATGGCAGTTAGACTTTTTGTGACTGAAATCATTGTTCTACTTAATTAAATGTAAAATATACTAGTATACATATCTTTAATTGCGCAAAGTAAGGCAACCATAGGTCAAATAACCTTTATATTAAGGTAGGAACTCAGAAGACTCCACAATTGTGTGAAAGGTAAAGACACTGATAGTTATTGTAATAAAAAGATTTAAATAGAACAAATATCCAGAGCATATAATCTCGTCCCCCATAATGTTTTGATGAATCTAACGGATAGATGTGCCTGTTGCGTATATAAATATGTGTTTACATAAATGCATGGCTCTCTTTTATATAACAAAAAAGCATCAGGCTATGTCTGATGTTTTGCAAATTGTTCTTATAACTTGATTGTCACAGACAGTTTTCCATGTCAGTACAACCATTTCTGCTTTATTTGTTTTAAGAGCTAGATTATATTATGTTGTGTGCTATATTGTGTTTACCATTCTCCTCTTAAGACAGACATTTATAACCTAGATTTTCTATGGACTAGTGGTTTTTTTTTTCCCTTTTCTGGGACACTATTTAGTTCAAGCCATACTAAGAAGAGCCTTTTTTTTTTTTGATCCTTTTCAAAGGTGACTAGGACTACTGTGGGTTCTGGATATTTCTTCTGCTTTTATCCTCAGGAGAGAGGGGAACAACCTGTCCTTGTTGTCCAAAGATAACTTCCTGTGGTATGTTTAAGGATGCTTTGCTAGTGACAATTAGAGGACTGGTGGCAGCTCCCCCTTGCCTCTTTTACTGTGTACATTAAGTAAATTAAGAGCCAGGTTCTCAGTCAGAATTATCCCCCCAAAGCCACATGTGTTAATGTGGGCTTCAGTGCAGGTTAACTCTGCTGTTGCAGGCATCAGAGTGTATATGTGAATGTAGCTGTCTGCCCGTGGCTAAGATCATGCAGGAATGTGATTCAGGAGACCCTGATCCCTCCTCCCTACCAAGAAACAGCTTGGTGAGTTGGTCAAGCCAGTTCATAGTCCTATTTTTACAGATGGGACCTCTCTTTCCTCATTTGAAGAAAGAGGTCAACACACTTCCCTGCCATACCTCATAGGAATAGCATGAGATAAAGTGAGGTGGTCGAAGAACAATCCTTTGGAAAAACAAAATTGCTGACTCCATGAGAAGGGGTTTTGTCAGCTCTTCTCTGGGGTCTCCTTTGGTTTTGAGTGTGGGCTGAAAGCTGAGCTAGGGGACTTGGATAAGAGTGACAGCTTGTTCTACACTCAAGGACTGCATCTTTTCATGTCTGATAGGAAATTGGCAGCAGTGGAGACGAAATGAAACATTTCGTGATATGTTCTGTTTGCTTTCACAAGACATGCTCATAGGAAGGAATATCTGGTCTGCCTGTTGAGAGTGGCCTGGGTTTCCTTCTGCTGGGCAGCAACAATGTGACTTAGTTACACACTTACTTCTTATTACCCAGAGATGCAAAGAAAATATAGCTCTTAATATTTCCTAAAGTGGAGCTAATTCATATGTTTGTACCCAATTTTGGTTTGCTTTTTAATAGTGTTTTCTTGACTAGTCTGTTTTGAGTTAGTGCTTTGTTGAGATTTAACTATTCAATTGCATAGATCCCCACCTCCCATGTTTGCCACTTCTTTGCAGAACAGGGTCTGGGTACAAAGAGTTGCTCCTGCGGCTGGTCGTGGTGGGGCAGGAGAAGGATGGAGCCACTGCATGCTTGGTTTCCCCTGCTCTCTGTATGGAGCTGATCTGATCCTATCTCTGGTATGGGTGTTGGCCACAGTGTTCCCAAAGTGTTCCTTTTTGGAGTATGGTGCTGATGCCTGGCACTGAAATTGAAGTCCTTACTCTTTGCCCGTGGAGTCAAAGTCCTGGTACATTACAGCGGCTTAGATCAGACCCCAGGCCTTTCTCTGGTCTCCGGTTCTCAGAACTACCACTAAGAAACAAAGAGATTTATGGATGCCTTGGTTACTGGTGCCGCCTGTGAGAGCAAGAAGAAAGTAGAAACTGAGCTCCAGAGGCCTGAAGTGGGTTGTCTGGTTTTTCTGGGGCGGGAGGGGGGCAGAAGGGGAAGACGATCCTTGAGTTGTTAGATCCTGTTATTCCTACTGGGTTATTTCTAAAGCGCGTTCCCTCAAATCTGACTAGACTTGAGATGGTACTGTAAGGAATAGGAGCCCGAGCCCGCACTCTCTGCCCTCTCCCCACAATCTCTAATGCTTGAGGAGGTCTTCCCTGTTTTCCTCATAGCAGGGGACCCCTCTGTGTTATATCCCCAGTACTTCTCCCCTCTGGTTCAAAGTAACCTCACTGCTAGGTCCACTCAAGCTGGCTCTTGATGTGTTCATAGGAACTTAGTTATTCAAGCTGCAATACTAAAAAATTCCTGTATTGGGTATCAACAGCTGAGCATTGACATTTTCTCTTTGCCTGCTGCTGTAACTATGCTGAACTTCCCTGAGGCAAATAAATGCTTCTGGTAGAGCAAGGGGGAGGTTAGATATATGCGAGGACATGCAAAAGAGGAAAGTATAGAACACTTTAAAAAGTATTACCCAAATTAGACCTGCTTTGGGAGAAGCGAGGGTTGAGAAATTATGCTTCTAATTCCAGACTGCATGGCTGTGGGGCCCTTCTATATACATGTATGAGATTGTGTGCATGTAAACATGCAAGGGTGTGGCAGGGTTGATTCTTCCGGCAAGCACTTAGTGATCACTTGGTACACAGTCTCTGTTGTGGGACAGAGAGATCCAGCACAGTGTTCAGGGAGCTCTTGGTCTCAGGAAGGGTGGAGTGGCAGTAGCTCCATCTTGAGCTTTCCCACAGAGGCCCACATTCTGAGAGGCTGATGTCTGGGTCTCCTAAGTCTACTGGTTGAAGTAGGATCCTGTTCTCGGTCTGGTTTCCCTGTATCTCACCAGGATCCGATTCCCAGGTCATTCCAGCCTTCTAAAATAACCAGATCAGTCAGCTCTTCTTCTTTCAAATGATGTTCCTTCCTTCAATATAAGGCAAAGCATCTGTGAACATCAATTTTATGGGAAGAATGTGGTAAATATTAATAAGATCAACTTTAGTAACAGGTAGAAAGTCGAGTCTAACTTTAAGACTGCTTCTTTTCTTTGGTGGAGCTGTTTGTGCACTGTGGTTTTAAACTAAAATTGTTCTTACCTATTTTAACGCAGAAACCTCTGTGTTTCATGTACTGTTTTCATTCCAGGGCTCTGGAGTTCAAACAGTGCTATAAGGTATTATTAGTATTAATATTAATAGTAGTATTTTGACCGAGGAAAATTGCAACTCTGTCCCCTGTGAAGGATTCAGGAAGTGGAAGGCCAGGTAAATCTAGATTGAAAATAAAGCAACCATGTTAGGCATGGCAGGGCATGCTTGTAATCCCAACACTTGGGAGGTAGAGGCAGGAAGGGGCAAGTTTAAGCCAGGATGGGCCCATAGAGCAAGACCCTGCCTAACAGGCAGCAGTCAGTGGTGGTGGATGACTGGGTCCAAGTCAAGAGCTGTGGACTGGATATTAGGAGACCAGTGTTCTTGTTGTTCAGTTTGGGAAAGTATCGAGGTTGAGCATGCTGAATGCGTCTTCCCTCTACAGACATCCCCAGCAGAATAGATAGCAGATGGAGAATGGGGAAGCCAGGGGATAGGAGCTGGGTGGCGGGTGGTGTTAGGATCTTCCTGCCCTTCTGTTTTGGAGACATTTTGCCCACCAGAAGCCTTTTGTCTTTGTGGCTCAAGACTGCTTGGTCATGCCCTGTGAGGCCCAAGCTCCTGATGTGACTCAGCATCTTGGCTTGGTGAACAGGAGCCCTGATCCCTTTCAGGGGGGAGTCACTTTGATGGTCTCATACCATTCTGGCCCTACTAGTGTTTTGAAAGCAGAGCCAAGTTTCTGAGCCTGTGCTGAAAAGCCTGCATCTCCACAGCCAGTTTCTTTGGATGCCAAGTCTGCAATTAGGAATGTGTCAAGCTCTCTAGATAATGTCTTTATTAGGGACCGCCTCTGCCAGCTCTGCCAAGGTATGAGGAGGGTTGACTGATCATCTTGTAACGCATGTCCTTGAACTATTCCTGGAGTCAGAGAGTGAAGATGGTAAAGGTAATAAAATCCCCATATTTCCCTAGGGCATGTATAAACTCAGCTCACCTCTGTCCTATCACAAAGAGAATCAGTGTAATCAAGCTACCATCCTTGGTTTTCTTTCCACAGAACTTCATCTCCTTCCCCCACAGTCTCTGGACCTTCTGAAAACTCACATTTTGGTAGAGGGGAATGAATTCTATTTTTAAGCTCATAGCATTTCAGGTTTGTCGTAAGGCTGCCCTTGTGGTTGACTGTTAAGCTCATAGCATCCCAGGTTTGTCATAGGGTTGCCCTTGTGGTTGGCTGTGATGTAGAGAGAGTGGTGAAGCCTGTTGGGACATTTGTGGAATGGTCATAGAGTAGGACAGATTTGAGTGACATTGGGAAGACAGACTCATTGTCCAGTGTGACAAGTGGGAAGTGTTTAGGGTGGGAAGGGGGTTCCAAGCGGAGGGAAAATGTAGGCAAAACCATGCGAAGGAGTCATGTGAAGATGAGGGAGAATTAGAGGGTTGCAGGGTGGGAGAATGTGGAGGTGGGAGTGAGTTCTGTGATTTTCGAGTTTCTGGATTTTGATTTTGTATTCCAGGATTTAGAGTCTATCTTCTGAGCAGTGAGAAATTATAAAATATTTTAAGTATAAAATGATACGATAAAATCACAACTTAAGCCTTGTTTAGGAGCTTCCTGAGATTTATTGTGTAGCAAGAGGCAAAATTAGAGACAGGAATTCAAGTGAGGAGCCTATGAAAACATGGTTGATGAAGCAAGTACGGCAGAGAGTGGCAAGAGAGTCCGCGGGATTTAGTGTTAGTTGATATGGGCTTGAGAGAGAGGCTGAAGCCACAGGTAATTCACAAGGGTTGTTTAGGTTGTGGTACAGCTTGACGGACTTCCGCCAAGCCTGGCAACCACAGGAATCACACAGGAGGTGGGAGGGTTTCTCAAGCCCCTGTAGCCTTTGGGATTTGACATTGCTCTGTTCTTCAAACTCTAAACATCTTGAATAGAAAACATAAAAACCAGGACACAGTATGCCTGATAGCTGAACAGTTACATATTTTGACAGCTCTTTCCAGGTCGATAGCAAGTCTTCATGTGTACATATGAGCTGCATGTGTGCATGTGCGCGATGCTCTTCTTGCTTTGGGTGCAAATGTATCTGCTCCTTTTATTGTACTGGGTTCTTGACACAGTATCGTTTTTCACCATTGAAATTCCCGTCACCTCCCAGAAATAGTCCCTTTAGGATCCATTTCGGGCTTGGCTCATTGTGCGCAAACATTCCAGTGGGATTGATTGCTTGTGTCAAATTAATTTTTTTCCCTTCCTAGGGTGAGCGTCTGCCATGTGCAAACTGGGGAAATCCCCAGGCTTCTTGTCTAATGCAAAGCTCAGACAGAGGTCAAGTCAGTCTTGGGTCTAGACAATCCTCAGGGCCTATACCTGGATACTTTCGCCAACCTTCTCAGCATGCTTTGTAATTGTTTCCAAGCATTAGGAAACATAAGGCTGGCAGAGATGGCTCCATCCAAGAGGCTTGAGTCTTTATAGCATCAGGTGCAATGCTGCTTTCTCTTCTATGTTCCTCTGCCTATTAGTGCTTTATTTAAAAGTTGCAGAAGGTAATTGTAGCCATGCTTCCCTTGCTTCCCCATTTGTTGCACAGACCTTACAGAGCTCTGGGGATGTTCATCCTCCACCTCAGTCCTGATACTTACTTGTAAGGTTGGTGGGTCCTCAGACTATATATCCAAGGCTTTGTCTAACAGCCCCTCGCGTAATTGGATTCAGTCAGTCAGCCAAACCCAGACAGCAGACTGGGGACCTTCTGACTGTCTTCCCCACAGATGAACTCCCTAAACAGCTCTTCTGTTTACAGCAGGTGTCTAGACTCTACTGTCCACTGCTGGACCAAGTTACTTGGCACTAGGCGCCTTGTGAGATGACGGGATGTGACAAGACTCTCTCCTTGAGAATAGCTATGCACTGTTTTCCTGGGGTTCTGATTAGCATCTATTAATCTTAACTCTCAAATTTGTGTGTTTTGGTTATCACCAACTTCAGCCAGCCTTTCCCTAGGAGTGAATTTATAACCTCACTCAGTACAACTCTTTAATTCACAGAGATCATAACAAACATTTTATTTTCAGTTAACCGTTAACTGATAGGGCCTTAGGGACTTGAGGAAGAAACCTTGTGAAATCCTCGATATAAACAGTAAAATGCTAAGCTTCCATGGTGTCTGGTCCAACAGTTACTTTGTTAGGAAGGGTGCATTCCATTTGCCAAAAACATTTACATAAATTGATAACAGAAACTACTTTGAGCATTTCGCGGCTAATCCTGTAATGCATGCATCAGTTCTAGCATCAGGCTTGTTATGCAGTTTAATTCCTTGCAATTCTCATAGGATCTGATTGTGATGTCTGGCTTCTGAGCCAGGGTAACTGGGCTGCTGGAGATGCAGGGTTCATAAGAGGTTTCCTAACTGCTAGCCATTATTTCCTCTTCCTGTCTCCTGATGCCACAAAATACATCTCTTGACTCTAAAAGGAGGTCATCTAATTTCTTCTTTCTACCCTGGCCCAGTTTTAAAACTCTTAACAGTCCTCTGGTTCTCTCTCCTTTTCATCTGACATATTTTCAGACCACCATAATTACTCTCCTTAGCTTGATTCTAGGTGTTGAAGAGACATATTTGTTATTTTTTGTGCAGATTTGTTGTTGTTGGCCTGGGAGGAAGCTCCCCAGGTGAGGTTCCCTCTGACAGGCTCATCATCACATGCTCCCTTAGGTTTCCCTGGGCCGCAGGACTTCTGAGTTGATAGGACCCTATTACAGAGGTGGTTTGGCCAGATCCACCCCTGCATTTCCATCTCTAGGATGCTGCTCAGCTCTGCTGGGAATGGTTCCTCTCCGGCCTTTTCCATTCTTATGTAGATGGTTCTATACTCGGGTATACACTTTATTCATTCTTCTGGGGACCCTCAGAACTGAGACCTTGTTCTCTGGTGCTTTCCCTCCTCCAGGCTGTTGGATTTAATTTGATCTTTGCATGTAAGAGCTCAGATTGTGAAAGTGTTGCAGATTCCTGGAGAGCCTTTGTAAAGGTTGAGAACAAGGGAGACACTTTCTCTCTGGGCACCAGTACTTTTAATGCAGTGGTTTCCTCTTTCCCTCTCAGGGATGTTTGGCTCTTTTACCATTTTCTTGACTTATGACTCATATACAGATACAGTTGGGGTGTCTTTCTAAAATAGAGAAGTCTCTTCTGAGAGGAAGAAGGAATCCCCCCAGATGAGATCAGTCTACTCTTCCTCAGATGACTGTAAGAACCCCTTAGATCATCTTGCTGGGCAGACTTTGTCTTCAGTGCCGTATAAAGGGTCGTGTCCCTGGGATGGAGCCAGGAACCCTAGGCAGTACTCTCAGTGTGTGCTAGACCTTGTGGGATTCTGAGCAAGTCATTGCACCTCTCTGGGCCTGGACATCTTCATTTCAAAGTGAACACGTGGAATTGGAGGATTGCTAAGTGTCCTTCAATTGGAAGTCTATGGTCTGTCCCTGACAATGTACTTAAGGGTAAGCCTCCTCTGCTTGACTCAACCCTGAGAAAATGCCAGGCTTGTGGAGATTATCTCATGCCTGAAAACCTTGTTCTCAGACCCAACAAGGAAATTCACAGTAAACTTCCACCAGCTGGTACCTATCCCTAGCCATTAGAAACCTGGGCATAATGGTCTCCCATTGTTGGCAGCTTCTAAACATGTTGGCTGCACAGGGAGTTTCCAAACCCGTTGTACCATCCTTACTCTACTTTTATAGGACCCACCAGCTATCTGTGAGCTTTCCAAGAAAAAGCTGCCGATGACTTTGGGCTAGCCACAATTGCTACACAACTGCTCTTCAGCGTGATCTGCTTCCTCTCCTGCACTTCTGTTTTTTCAAAGGGAGAAAAGCTCTTCTTTAGATCAGTTCAGAAGCTCTGGGTTTTCAAAATTGCACTTCTTTTTCTCATGAATTATCCATCTGGTGCTGCCAGGTCTTTCTCCTCCCTCTTAGAGGGAGTTTTAACTTCCATTCATTTATTCCTTACCACTTTTGGCGGGGTGAATGGCTAATGGGGCAGATATCTGCTCAGCAGACTTCCGTTTCTTCTAGATACATAGCCTGCTGTATCTCTTGGCGTCTCTCCCATTCTGCCTCTCAGGTGCAAGACCCATGTCCTGGAGCTGGGCAGAATAAGGAAGTGAGATCGAGGAAACAGGCAAGGAGTTCCTAGAGTAAGAGCCAGAATAACAGCAGGGTCAGGGATTGGGTGGGTAGGTGACCAGGAAGGTGGAATGATTCATGACCAGTCTAGGAAGGCAGGAAAATGTCTATTCAGCACCCAGGGCACTTGCAGAAGCTGAAGGAGCAGAGAGAGAAACACCGAGTTTCATCCCTCAGTGACTGGTGGTTGCCTTGGCCAAGCCCTGCCGTCTGCATGTGCAGATGCCAAGCTGGGAGCTGGTAGGGATCCGTGGAGTCCATGGAGATCACCTGGGCAGGTGTAATCCTTGATGGCATCAGCTGCTGTCCCCATACTTAGCTCTGTAACAAGTCCTCTCAAGGGACCCCTCTGCTCCTGCTGCTTGCAGACCTTTGGTCTTCTCTATTCAGTGAACCTGCAAAGGTCTAGACTGATTCTCTAAGCTAACATTTTACTCTGAAAGTTCAAAGTATTTGATTACATTAAGGAATTGAGATGCTACGTGTTTAAATGTTCCATAGAGCATTATCTTTTAGCCTGAGACTTTTTGTATATGTAATCCCCCATCTGGGTAGGATTGCACAGCAACCTGCGTATTGTTATCTGACTCTTAGAAGTTGCCACATCTCTGTCCTCAGTCCTTGGGGTGGTTTCACTTATTTTGGTTAGTGGGTCAAATGCTCTTTTGGGCCACAAATTAAACAGGTTTCAAATGGAAGAGGTCCATTATCTTTGTGCTTTTATTCTGTAGCCAAGGGAGGCCCTTACTGTTTTCTGACCCAAGCCCTCCACCAATTAAGTTTTTATTTCCTTCCCAAGCCTGATGAAGTTGCAGCCATGTCCCTCCCTATGGTACTAGGGAACACCAGCGTTGTCTGTGGCTTGGCTCGGCACCACAGATTTCATAGCTTTGACCTGGATTGCAATTGGATTTTCCTGAGAATTTTTTACTGGCATTGATTTAGCCCAATGAAATCAGTGAGCTTTCCTTTAGCGTCCACCGAGTGTTCTTCACTCAGAGATTGAACATTTCCTTTGGCCTTCTCCACATTGGGCTATACGTCCTCCGGGCTGAAGATGAAAGCACCCAGATCTGTCATGTTGTTCCCCGCTCAAGGGTTCCCAGTGAGAAGTCTGCAGTTTCTAAGTGGTTCCTTTAAGCATGATGAGAGAAGCGTCACTCTGCAGTGACTCTTGCTTTGTGTCTAGGGAGAGTCCAGCACATGTGTGTCCTGTGTTCTTCCTTGCTTTCCCTTTCCAAAAACCCCTTGTCTTTATAAAAAGGGAAGTATGTAGTGCAGTGGATCCCACACTTTCCTTGTTTCACGGGAACCTCACTTCTTAGTAATTCTCCCATGTGCTTCTTAGGCCCAGCAAAATGTTAGACTGTAAGGTCTAAACAGTGTTTTAAGTACTTAGGTCTTCACAGTCTAGTAACTGTTTGAAAAGTGGAAGTACACTCATTGACAGAAGAAGTATTTTCTTCTTCTTCTTAGGTATTTATTTTTAAAAATTAAAATTGTATATATTCATGGTTACATGTCTTGAGATAGGTATACATTGTAAAATGACCAAAAACTGAGATAATTGATATACCTCTTTACTTTAATTCATTATTTTCAAGTGTAAAATGCTATTAACTGTAGTCACCATGCTATACAGTAAATGTCTTGAATTTATTCTTCCTGGCCAACTGGAGGCTAGTATCCTTTTGCCAACATCTCCCCAGTCCCAAAAGAGGAGTATTTTATTTCACCCTTAACTAACCACAGTTACTCTCTAATGAGATGTGTGTGCCTGTTGGGCACTGCACAACTTCTCAGAAGCTGGGACCAGATTGGATATTTCTCCTCTCATTTCCTGTTCTGCAATGATTTTTGTGCTGTGCTTGCTTTTTATTGTAGTAACTGTCCAAATCCCATTTTCAAAATATGATGTCATTGAAAAGAATGGAGGATAAGTTTAATGCAAAACCGACAACCAGCTTGCGCTGGTGGCTCATGCGATGCCTGAAAGACGCTATGCACTGCTGTGTTTCCCTCAAAAATGTAAACATCCACTGTGCCTGAGCAAGCCCAGTCCCTTGCAGCCCAGGAACGCACAAAACTGTGGTTCACTGGCCGCACGCGTGTCTTGGGGAACATTCGGAGCTAGCTTATATCCAGTGCCGCTGTGTCAGTAACTCGTTTAACTCTTTCAGTAATCCCATTTTATAGGCAAGAAAGCTAAGGTTAAATGAATTGCTCCAGACTCTATGGCATTTAAGTGTCAGAACTGAATTTTAAACACAGGCAGTGTGGCACCAGTGTGCGCCAGTGTGGCACCAGTGTGCGCCAGTGTGGCACCAGAGCACACGCTGACTCTTGGTGCCATCCAGCCTTTGCTCTTAATGAGGGCACTAAGTGCACATTTATTTTCTAGTTTCAAATAACGCTTCTTTTTGGTTCTGCCAATATTTCTAAACAAGGATCTTTACTTTGAATTTCAAAGTTTCTTTCAACATGAAACAATCCAATTTTCCAAATATGATTTAAGGATGGTACGTGGATACATCTTTTTAAATTCCAAAATTAATCAAATCATCACACTTTCCATATGAATGTTTTAGTAGCAACCACCCAGTTTTGTCACCTTTAAGTATCTTATTGATCCAGGCTTCTCCACTTCTGCTGGCCTTCGATAGGTGATTGTGACCTGAGCTTGGAGGCAGCCTAGCGGGAAGTCTCCTGGTTCACATAGTAAGCGTGCCTGAGGATACCCAGGTAAGACTGGTTTCTGTAGCATAGATGCTCATTTCAGAGAAATAAGCCCTTTGTTGCTTAACACCTGAGGAGTAGCTATCTCACCCACTGAGACTCTACTCAGGGAGAAGTGGTGGACTAGTAGCACGAGCATCATGCATCACCTGGGAGCTTGTTAGGAATGCAGAATTCCAGCCACATACCCTCTCTTGAATCAGGCAGGGCCTGTGCATTCCAAAGAGCCTTAGGCATGAATTTATTTGCACACTAAAAAACTGTTTGAAACACATGTATATGCATGCGTGTGTTCCGCTTATTTAATTCCATGGACAAAGGACATCTTTGGCCTACCTGGGTTAAGCGTTCTGCCTTGCATGAATGTGGTCCTCAGCAGGCAGCTAAACTCCTATGAGTTTAGTCCTGTCTTCTCTTAAATGAAGAAGCTGAGGCGATCTCTGCTATGATCTCCACCAGTTCTTCAGTTTTAGTAAAAGCCCTAAGCAGCATAGCTTTGTAATAGTTTATTGCTTCTATTTAAAGCCACCTCTGGGCATTTACATATTTTTAACTGTTCACCTGCACTCAACTGCTAAAATCCATTTCTCCAGAATGTGACTTTAAACTGCTTGCGTCAAAATCACTTAGGGGCATTGTTACAATGCAGTATTCTGGGCTCTAGACTTCCTGAGTTAAAGTCCCTGGGGCTGGGTCCTAGAAATCTACATCTTTAACCTCTGTTTGAGGGTAGGCACGACACTCTAATTCTCCTGTTCCTCTCCAAAAGTGAGTCTCTACTGGCTCCGTGTTTATCTCTCTTTCCTTCTCCTTCTCTTCCTCCTTCTCCTTTTCTACTTCCCCAATGCCTTAATAAGATGGTGGCATGGAGACGCAGTGGGAGAAAGGAGACTTGGGAAGAGAAACTAATCTGAAGAGTGGAAACACTGCATTTTGCAATGGGATTCAAATGCAGATACCCAGAAAACTCTTTTGTCCCTGGGACAGAAACACACAGGGGAGAACAAGAACGGAGAATAGATTTAGGGGTGTCTGCTGAAGGACTAGGGATGAGGTCATCATAGAGCACTGATGGGTGTAAAGGAAAAAGGAAGGGTTCCAGCAGAGTGTAAGGTGTTTCTGAACGCTCCAGCAGCCTTCCAGGAGTGTGAGTGTAGGAGGGAGCAGCAGGAATTTCAGGGCTCCGCTCTGAGGGGTTCTCAGAGTTCGTGGGTAGGAGGAAAAGAAGAGTCAGGGAGGCATCCTAGGAGAGCTTGGAGAGACTGAGAGAGTCAGCGAGGTTCTCCTGGGAAGAGAAGAGTATGGAGTGGGCCAGTGCCCATCTATGGGGAAAGTAGTCCTCTCCAGAAGGACTCTGGGAACAAGGGCTGGTTGTCTTCTGCGGTGCAGGCATACAAGAGGACACTGCGAGAAGCAGAGGAGAAAAGAGAGAGGCCTCGGCTCAGGGCTGAGTGCACCTGGAACTTTTGCAGGGTTAGGAACCACTGGGTCAGTTTGAGGGTCCTGGCCATCTTAATGGGGGAGTATTTCCTTTGGTGCTCCCATGGCGCTTACATGGCAGTGCCTGTAAAATTGCCAGCTGAAGAAAGAAGTGATGTGGGTGCAATGCGGGAAGATGGCTGGTAAAGACAAAAACATTCTTGGCCAGTTGGCAAACATTGGGAGAAGCAAGCTGGAGGCAAACAGATGTCAGTTTTTAACAAGATGCTAGGACATTTTGGAAGCAAGAAAGCCCTTCTCCCAGCCCACTTCCAGGAGGGATTGGTAATTTTCTTCCTCATTTGAACTTTGTCAGCTACTTAACATAATTCAAACACACTGTAGTTGTATTGGCAGATGGTCCTCTTCTCCAGGGAGTTTGGACCACGGACACCATCAGCCATCAGGGCAATTCAACAAGCATCTCTCTAGGGGGTGCCATATGTGTGCATAGCCTTTGGTTACTGAGGATTGGAAAGGGCTGGACTGCCCTGTCAAGAGGCATGGTGTAAAAGAGATTGATGGACATCCAAGCCTCCATAAAAGGCAGACTTACACTCTCTGTTTGCATAGACATAAGTTCTCTGGAGTGTAACTTTGTTATCAAAGGAGCAAATGAGAAAATGATTTTTACACTAGTGCCATTAGCAGGTCCCAGAGGATGGTTTTGGAAGTTCTAGACTTCAGTTCCTCTGGACCAGCATTACTAAGTTAAGGATAGAGGATAGATGCATGACTTGATTTTAGTCTCAAGGAGACCAGAGTCCAGAGAATAGATATCTGTGGAAGCAGATAATTACAGCTCATCCTGACACACCCTGCAATTGGGCCATCACTAGATGCTAAGGGAACACAAATAGGAACAAACTCAGGATGTGAATTTGATTAAGGCTTGAAGATCAAGCATGAGTTTAAACGGCCCATTTTTTTCTTTTGTTTTTGCGACTATAAAATAGTTATATCATTTCTCCTGTACCTTTCCTACTTCCAAACCCTCCTCTTTCAAATTCATGGCCTCTTCTTTTATTAACTGTTATGTGCTTATATGTGTATGGATATACATAGATATTCCCAAATATAACCTGTCTATATAATGTTACTTGAATGTAGTTTTCAGGGCTGGCTTTCTTTTTTTTTAAATGAAGATGTGATTCCTCTCTGGCAGCCATTCAGAGGCAGGGCACACAGTTTTGGCGCTTAGGGGTATATTAGGGACTTTTAGCTCTCAAGTAGGCAGACTCAGATGATGCATTCTATTCTTTAGTACTTTTTCTCCATGCCTTGCTACATTGTTCTTCTCCTCCAGCGAAATCTAAAGCAGGGAGGAAAGCGGCAGGACTGCTGGCCTGCTTCCCATGCCAGCTCCTCACTGTGCACACTGTCCGTCCGGGGGTGGGAGGAATCCTACAGGTTGTGAGAACATGCCCCAGGATGGTATCTGGCTAGGACAGGAGGTGGTCAACTAGGTGGGCTCTGAGGGAAGAATGTTGTATGTGCATGGTAAGTGCTTTTGCTTGGGGCTCTAGAATGCCCTGCTTTGCTTCTGCATCTGGGAATGACCCAGCTTTGCTCTGCTCTTCCAGCCAATACCTCTTGGGCATCAGACATGTGGTATCTAGTATAAGAGCATCCATAGCAGAAGAATATGGAGGAAATTTTGACAGTTTTCCACCCTCTTGGTGAGTCCGAGAAATAGTCCATCCCCGTTGGTGGGAGTGCACCATTTTCTCCTGTATCTTGGATGCTCACAACGGATATGAAGCAGTTCCGTGTCACAGCATGTCGCTTGTGCTCATGGCTGTAGTTGGTGGTAGCTGAGTTGGGAAGGTGTGTCTTTTCTACTCAGGAAAAACTGATTTTGACTAGATTTGTGCAAGAGCTGACACACGGACTAAGAAGCTGGAATAAAAGATAAGGTCTTTGTTTTCAGAGAGTTCCTGAGGAGATGAGAGCACGGCAAGGGGCATACAGTACAGTGATGATGGTGGTGGCTGCCTGGCTGCCAACGGAGAAGAGCAGCAATTGGCTATGTACAGAGCCAGGAAGGGCTCCACAGGAAGGTTGTAGTGAGATAGAAATGTGTGTGTGTCTGTGTGTGTGTGTGTGTGTGTGTGTGTGTGTAGGCCTGAGGTCAGCCTTGTGGTTTGTTCTTTAGATGCTATCTGCCTTGTTTTTTGAGGCTGTCTCTTACTGGCATCTGAGACTCACCAAGTAGGATAAGCTAGCTAGCCAGAGAACCTCAGAGATCCGTCCATCTCTGCTTCCTCAGTGCTGGGATTACAACCAAGTGCAGTCTTACCTGTGATTGCCGGAAATCAAACCTAGATCCTCATGATCAACCAACTGAGCTGTTTTCCTGGTCTTGGGGAGAAGACTTTCTCCTTCCAGTGGCTCAACCATCAGTGCACCAAAAGGCAAGGGAACCTAGGTGTGGTTCCTAGGAAAGCCTCTGGGCTGGAGAGAGAGGGGGAGAGCGAGGGAGAGAGGCAAACAAGAGACATCAACTGAGAGAATAGGAGGTTTTTAGAGGAAAAAGTTCGTCTTAACCTCCCTTTCAATTTCTTCCTGTTTGCTAATGTAGGAACCAGCTGGTCTCTGTCCTCTCCATGAGCAGAAACTGAACACAGCACCATGTCCTTAGAATGCTGTGCTAGCTATGATGAGCAGGCTGGAAGCAGATTTTAAATCTTCAACTGGGAGCTCCAGAAGGAACCAGAAGGAACATTAGAGATGCTTTTAGTTTACCCACCTCATTCCTTCAGATAGGAAAACTGAGTTCCCAAGGTAACAGAATTAGAAAGAGGCTCCTCATATCCTGGCTCTCATAAATGCAATCCTCCTTTGGCCTCAGACATGAAATGGCACTTTCCACTCTTTCCTCGTTCCTTGATCTTGACTGTTCTTCCCTATTCCTCTCAACTTGCCCTTGTTGTGATGGGAGATTATCTTGATGCCACTGCAGTACCTAAATGGGCTCCCTAACCAGATTATGGAATTGAAATCTCAATGCCAGATTAGGATGCTCAGATCACATGACTTCTTGATTTAATAGCAAACATACAGAAAAGAAACCAAACAAATAAATAACGTGCAAGGAAAGACATGGGTAAGTTTGTATACTTTCAGTAGGATGCAAGTGGTAGAAGGACCACATTTCCAACTTCTGCTTTATATACAAGATTTATCTGTCCTGTCTGCCTTGGTGCCATGCCAGCCTGAAATGCTTATGATGATGTAGTCATGGCAACCAGAACGGGCATGTGCTTAAGAAGTCACAGTAAGCAGGAGGTGCCTGATCAGTACATACTTACTTTCCCAGAGAGATCTCTGAGTTTTGTGTGTACGATTAGGGTAGAGGTCTCTTAGGTCTGAACAGACGTCATCAATGAGCGGTCACTGACCTTTGTGAATGTGAGGCACCTCTTTGCTGCCTGCCTGACTTTGCTTCAATACATGCAAGCTCTACTTTTCATACCTCTGTCTAATCTATCTCATGAGCTATGTATGTTCTTTTGGCATCTATCTATGTCGATTCTGCTTGTGTGTCTTGTTTTCTGAGCAGAAGAATTGAACCACCTTCAATGGTGGAATGAATAGATTATTCTCTCTATGTATTTGGGCAGAATGTTTATATTCCCATTTTGTAGTTCTGTTTCTAGGCTTTGGTTATGAAAAAAATGGTGGCCACTTTTTTCCATACAAAGGTTAAAGGAAGGAGTTAGTATATAATTTTTGTAAACTCCAGTCACCCTTGTTTCCCCACCTCAGAATTGGGTCATTGTGAGAGTTAACTATCAGATAGGAAGAGAGTTTAAAGCCTCTGCGTATACACTCCTAATGACATCCCTTTTTTGAAGCTCTGCACCACCCTTCTCAGGCCTGTGCTTTTAGGACACATGGCTTCTTTTCCGTGGGCCTTGCCTTTCACCCTGGGTGGCTATTCTGAAAACCTCTTCTTTAAAGAGGGCAGAGAGATGAAGTTTTGATAACTCACCAGATGCCAGTATTAAGGTGGTCTAGAAGTTGGGGATGAGGACAAACATAGTCTTCCTTTCTAAAGGTCTTCCTTCTGTTTGTGGAACTCAGATGTGTTTGAATGAGCTCTTGGAGTCCTTTACCACATGCGACTTGCCTTTCCTGCCAGCTTGCGAGCAGCACAGACGCACCCAGGCTGTTCTCTGAGATAATGACAGAAAGGATTGTTGGCTCATTGATGCCTACGACACTGATGACAGTCCCCGGTAGACATGAGTCTTCCAGAGGCTGTAGAGTAAGAGTTCATCTTGAGAGCTGTGGTCCTACACCCTGTGAGGCAGTGATGTGGGTGATGGGAAAGGGCCTCCAGGCAATGCAGTGCCTCTCATGAAAATGCTGATTGTGAATATGTGTATGTCTGTGTGTGGATTTGTGCAAATGAATGCAGTGTTGGTGGAGGCCCGAAGTGGGTATGAACCCTGCAGCTACAGTTACATGGTGCTGGGAGCTCAACTCTGGTCCTTTGATTGACCATGCTGTCTCTCTAACTCCTGTGATCTCTATTTTTAAGATTAAGAAAGAGACTCAGAGAAACTAGAAATGCACCTAAAATCACACAGTTAGAGACTGACAGATAGAAGTGAGATTTGAACCAAGTGGGTCATTTGTCCACTTCTGTAGTCAGTGTTCTTTCTGTTGCATGCTCTGGAGGAAATAGATTCACAGAAACCTGGCAGGACAGTAAGAAGAAATACAGAAGGAATATAAATTTTCTGGAGACTGGGGATCTCCTAGAGCGAAGGTCATGTGCCCTTTCATGCGTTAGCCATGTAACAGGGATGTGAGAAACACATCGCTTGCGGCAGGGAACCACACACACTCGAGGAAAGTCTGCTGTTTAGGTTGCCAGGTATACAGGACGGAAGTAGGGACCGAATCTAAGGTAAGCTGGTGTAAGATGTGCAAGAGCAGCTATTCGTTGGGTTTTGAGTGAGGGAGTGATGTAATATGACTGCTTCCATTCAGGAAAATTAATTTTTTTTAACTAAGGTTGAGTGGATTGTAGCTGGATTAGGATACATTCTATAAAGACTAGTTACCAATGCAGTTATAACTTTGGGAGAAGGAGGACTTGAGCTTTCCTTGGGGAGTTGGGGAAAGGTTTGTAGGAAAGCTGATGTTGGTTTTGGCTTAAAGAGATGAATTTGAGGAGCAAAGAACCTTCCTTGTCAAACTGCACTGAAAATGGACTCATCTAGCCGTCCTGGATTTAGAGATCACGTTGCTTCCAAAAGAAGTGGCAGCAGTTTAAATACCTCTAGGTAAAACCAGGAAAAACAGGCGGTGAGATAGGAACAGAGGGAAAGTTAAGGTAGGAAAAGCAAGAGGAAGGATTGAGGTTTAGTACAGTCAGATTGATTTGCGCCTTTTTTCCAGGGGACTTCCTCTCCCAGGCTCTACACTGAGACCCCTTTAGATAGTGAAGGATAGGTAGAAACTGTGATGTGGAAGTGGCAGCCAACTTCTGTCCTATGATAGCAGCAAGAATAGCCAGGCAAAGCTGTATGTAGAGCAGGGATGAAAGTGGCTGTGGTGATGGCGTGGTCACAGCCTTCCACTAGCATGTGTGTGCAACTTAGTACCTAATGCCATGGCATTCAGTTAGACTCTTGGGATCCTCAAGCTCCCTTGTCTGAGTGTGAGCTCTATAATTCCTAGTAAGAACTCCAGGAAGCATGCAGGTGCCAAGTTAGGTACCTGGAGAACCTACTGGAGTTCTGTCCTTGTTGACTGAGAATGTACCATGCCTGGCATGGACTCCAGGACTCTGCTCCTGCTAGACAATGCTTGAATTTCTCTTCATCTTGTTCACAGCCTGTTGTCAGTCTGTCTATGTTGTGAGGCCTCACAGGTCCCGCTTCATGTTGAGAAGAGGGGTTTTGGTGACTTTGTTCTTACCTCTGATCCCTCTGAAGCCATTCCATGACTTCTCATCACAAACCTCCTTTCATGTCGCTGTTGCCAGTTCTCCGTATGGTCTGTGCAGCTAGGAGGATGCTGTCCTCTTAGTAGACAGAGAACACTCTTCCCTCAACTCTCAGTGCCTGTCTGTGTATACAGCAGCAGCTAAGAAACATGTCTTTGGCCTTACCCTCCTCTTGCATCTTGCCTTTGTCTCCATTTCAGTGAGTTTGGATTGTGAGGAGTATTTTTCATCTCTCTTTGACCCTGCTCCTCACATTCTTTCAGGTGTGCTGATGCCTGTCGTGGACAGGTTCCTATTCATGCTAAGAAGTTTGTATTTAAGATTAGGAAGGCTGTATTTCCATGAGAGAGAGGACCAAGAGGGTGGGCTTGTGGTTGATTGGATGGCATGGAGTGGGCCATGGTGTTCTTGAGTGGGTACGCTGGGGTGCTTGGTGATCTGTGTTCCGTCTGCTGGGTAACTTCTCTAATTGAGTTGTCCATTGCAGATGCCAAGTTTCTGGAAAGTCACCCAAAATAAAAGCAGCCTTTGACTAAGCACTTTTCAAATGTCATCTCTAGTCCTCCCAACCATTCTAAAAGTAGCAGTTACTCCATTTATAGCTGAGAAAACAGGCTCGGAGAGGGTAGTTGATTGGCCAGAAGCTGTCAAAGTCTTAGCCTGTCTGGCTCCATAGCAGGGCTATTTTCAAGAGTACTGTCTTGCAGTTTACACCTAGGAAAGAATTGGGGATACCCATGCTATGTCCATATAGAAAAGCAGGGATCTCCCACATGGCAAGGTGAAGATTCAGCTAAATTTTCCACTTCAGGTTCAGTACTTGAGCCAGAGAGATGCCCGAAAAACCGCTTACATTAGTCTTCTAGCCTCAGGAGTCTGAGACTTATGACATCCTAAACATTTTTCTGTCTGCCTCTAAGTTTCTATCTCCTGACTAAAGTGGAATGTTCTTCCTTGAGCTAAGACATCAGGGAAGAGAAAGAGGGCATTGGCCAGGATAAATGTCATGGCAGAGGAGCTGGAAGGTTTCTAAGTACAGCCTTGGAACGTGGAGCTTCTTTCTGCAAGTCCTCAGAAAGACAGCAGCTCAGCAATCCCGCTTGCTGGACCTGTTCTCTTCCGATCTGCTCCCGCACCTGTCCTTCATACCTCTCTCGTTTGCTCCCCCTTTCCCCTTCTCTTCTTAGTGTCACTGTCTCTTTAACTACTCCCTCTCCCTGACCAATATTTGAAAAGTATTTTATTGTCATTAAAGAGAGTGTCTATGTCTTCCTTGCCAAAGGCTTCCTACTGTTCGTGAACTCTTACATAGTAAATAACAGTAATATAAAATATAAGGTGAGGCTCCTGGCCCCGGGGTGATGATCATAGAGGTTTTATACAGGTTAATCACCCTTTCTGGCCCCCATACTGGGAAGTCATAGAAATGAGCTGTATCCGAGAGTTAAATTAGGTCCATCCATATATCCTATGTAGATGTGACCCACTGCCTGGGGACATCCTGTAAGCGTGGGAAGAAAGAGGCAGGACCCCATTAGTATGACCTGGGTGTAATGTCAGGGATGCAGTACTGAAATGTGACTGTAATTTAGTAATGTGAAGCCTATTTGTGTGCCCTGAGCACAGACTGAGGAAACATTGTGTGCTGATAGGCAGGGGATACACTGTAAATACAGTTAAGGAAACAGAAGCTGGTAGTTTCTGTTCAGGTTCTACCCCATGCTCCTGGGTCTCTGGCAAGCCTAGCTTTATTGTTGGAGCAGATACAGCAGTGGTTTGCTACCACTGAGCTGTGAATTGTGTGGACTTCTTTAGCCTTGATTCATACTTGCAGTTCAACCTTCTGATGATGGTTTGGCTTTCTCAGGGCCTCGGTCTAGAGTGATCATGCTGACCCGAGCACTCTAGGGCCTTGTGGATGGCGCATTTTGTTGTTGTTGGCACTCAACAAGTAGAACTTCTGACTCATAAATCAGCTTCAGGAACTTGGTTAACACGAGTCTTATCCAAGAATGAATTTACTTTTCCAAAAAAAAAAAAAGTCTAGTTTCAGAGTGCATAATCTTTACTTTGGTGAATAATCAAAGAAAATGTCATCTGTGGAGACTCCTGGGAACAAATCTGGCACACTCCTAGGCTATGCCACAAGCTTACTACCTGTTCAGGCACACTTTACTCAAGAACATTCTTGATGTTGTTACATCGAAGGGACCTCATAATTTGCAAAATGAGACGTGAATAGATCTAGACAAATACTTCATAAGAAGATAAAAAAGACGCCTGAGTATTAGGTACCTTTAGAAAAAGAAGCTTTTCTAAAAGCTACATATAGATCGAGAAAAATCAAGAAAGGAACATGTCTGTTTAGAGAAGATGTTCTTATTAAGTTATAGTTATTGTCTACTTGTTTCTCACTAGTTACTGTAGCAAGAATCCTTATGAGTTGTCCCCACAATGGGCTTCCAGAAGTGTTCTTTCAGACAGATAAACCTAACTTTCTACGTGACAGTTGAGGATGTCAAGCCTTACATTAGCTCCACTGGGGATTAGGAGAGCAACATTTGAGCCTATGCACCCAGGTGCTATGTCATGTCAGACTTTTCTTTACCAGGTGACATAACATAGCACTCTTTTGTTTCTGTTTGACCTCAATCCTAAATGATAGAGAGATTTCAAGGTCTCCTGATGTTATGGGGTAGCTGTAGGCAGGAGGTGTGTTGCCTCTAGTTTTGAAGGAATGATTGTACTTGTATAAGCAGGATGGGGGGGGGCGTTGTTCCATGGCTTCCACTGTGTGGCAGTCACCCATGTTAGAAGAGCATAAGTTGAATAGGTAGTGGATAGGAGTCTAGGGAGCTTGGAGACAAAAGATGGGAGACATGAGGCTGCTTAGATTTTTATACCTGCACTCAACTCTCTGATGCATGTTTAAGATAGAGAGGCAACAATAAATTAATATTTATATTAATATAAAGAAACACTCTTTTTTTTTTTTGGTTGGTTCAAGACAGGGTTTCTCTGTAGCTTTGGAGCCTATCCTGGAGCTAGCTCTTGTAGACCAGGCTGGTCTCGAACTCACAAAGATCCGCCTGCCTCTGCCTCCCGAGTGCTGGGATTAAAGGTGTGTGCCACCACCGCCCGGCCCCAAATCCACTCTTTTTGTTGTGTTAGACTTGGTGAATAGCACTAGATTGAGTTCCCTGTGAACATCTTGATTCGTAGAATTGCAAGTTCTGTGAACTGGATGAGTACCGTAGGTGAAGGGCCAAAGGCTCCCTGTGGGCTCGACTGACTCACAGCCTCCATGACAGCTTTCAGGAAGCTTCTCCCGTGGGATTTGCTCCTGTTTTCCATGCATATGTAAGTTCTATAGCTCACCAGCTGAGGAAATGGAACCAGACTCATTGGGAGAGGACACTTCAGGAACTGTGACAAGGTGGGGAGACCATCCCACTGAAACCTAGCGACCTCTTCTGTCAGCGCTTAGAGCACAGAGTGATCTTCCTGTCGTTTTTTCCATCAGCTTTTCTTTCTCCTGCCTAAAAGAGCACAGACTCATAGACCTCACTGTCCTACACATTTCAGGGTCTGTCTAATGTTGGTGCCTCAACAACCCTATCTAATCACTCAGTTCAGAGATGTGTGACATTTTCCTCTCCCATCTTTTCCCTGAGGCCAACTGAGGTCTATATAACTTATTACAGCTAGCGGATCTGGCTCTTACATGTCTAATCTCTCCTTTGCTCTCATCTCCTTTTTATTCCCCTTGTTTACTATCTCATGCTGTTTCTGGTCTCCAATCCCCGGAAAAGTTCATGAATATTAAACTTAAAAAAGTTTTTATTATAGCACTTTGTCAATAGTTTTCTAAAAATAAATGTGAACAACACCCACAGGTTCTGTTTAATTCACATTTGTATTTACTTTTTCAAGAACATGTATTGTGTTATGTGTTTTGCCCTCATAAGCACTATGCTAGTTTTCCTCTTAAGTCAGTGGTTTTCAACCTGTGAATTATGACTTCTTGGTGGTGGGGTTGAATGACCCTTTCACAGGGGTCATCTAAGACTGTTGGAAAACACACGGATATTTACAGTACAATTCATAACAGTAGCAAAATTATATTATGAAGTAGCAATGGAAATAATTTTATGGTTGGGCATCACCACAACATGAGGAACTATATAAAAGGTCACAGCATTAGGAAGGTTGAGAACCACTACCTAAGTTATGCTTCATGGGTCTCTTCTGAGTACGTTCCCTGATGACTTACCCGGCGTGAAGATGAGACGTCACTGCCTTCCTTCCTTATGAATGAACTGTGTGGGCACTCTGCCAGTGGCAAGCATGAGTGACTTTGCAATCAGAGGTTACACATTTTGGGCATCAGCTCTGCAATTTCACCCTTGAATTCCTCTAGGACTCAGGCGGATGCCATATGGTCCTGGTGACTTATTTACAGCTCACTTGTCACTCAGCGCTGACTTCTCTCCTGTCTGTGTGGAGGGCAAGTTGAGAAGGACTCTCTATTCTCCAGGGTGTGCCTTGCCAGGAGCATCACCAATTGATTCTCTGTCCCACCATCTCCCTTTGATGGAGTCGAATGATCCCTGTATGGCATTGGGCAAGCTTGGTTTTATCTTTGGCCTGGTTAATATCCTGGGTTGTTGTTCCATTTTTACATGTTATTTCTTCCTCCACGGTCTTTGAAAGTTCTACCTAGTCACATCAGGATGCTTCCCTCTTTCTGCTATTTTGGGCCTTGACCTCGCCCCATCCATCCTAGAATTCTCTATTTTAAAATAGCCTCCAGGTTACTGTGGACGTATGACATTATCAACTTTTCTTTTTTGATTTCTACTTTACAACATCTCTATCAGTCTCTCTCTGAAACTTGACATTTGGGTTTTGGATGCAGCTTGAGAAAGGTCTTGGAGTTAGGAGCAGGCCCAGCTGAGGGAGGGAGCATTGTACATGTCTCCCAGAGGTGCTCTGATGATGCATAGGGAGTACTGAATATGCTGTCTGGGTCAGGGCGAACTTAATTCTGAGGCTTGTTTTCTGGCAGGATGTGTACCCAGGATGTCCCGAGGCTGCCAACCCTGTGATGTACCAATCTCTCTCTGCAGCATAATCTATATTCAGGGTTACTCTTAGCATCTTTACCCTCAAAGGACCACAGAAGTGATTAGTTTGAGCATTCTGGCCCAATACGCTTCCTGGGTTAGGTCAAAATCTTTCAGGACAAGCTTAGAGAGAATGGCTTCAGTGGTAAAGAAAAGCTAACCATAGTCTCAAAGAAAAATAGGCCCTCTCTGGTGATAACTAGAATGCATCTGTGCAAGGAGATGAGGACCCTTTAGCAAGGGCAGTGGGGTTGGGGTAGGGGGTGGTGTTCCCTTCCAGGCTGAAGCTGACAATGATCAGGATCACTTCCTGCTCCTGCAGCAAGTGCCTGAGCAGGGTTGTTAAGCTAATTGTTAAATTAGAGTGGCTGGGGAAACAAATTGCTTCATGATGGGGTTTCTCTGACTGTGTCCAAGGCTGATGTCATCTGGCCTCCTGCCTCCTTGGTGGGGTGTGTGTGTGGGGGGTGTGGGCAGGCCTGACACACTTGTTCGTGAATCTTTATCAGTTGCATCAAGAGCCTGCAGCTCTCTCGGCAGCCTACATTCTCTATTGTGAGGAATTCACTGTTATTCCTCTGTACTTTAGGTGTTTTTGCCCCAAATTCCTGAGCCTTGCAATGCTGGCGTTTTAGATGTTCTTCTCCAAGGGCTGTGAACACAGACACCTATAGGGGACAGACCCTATAAGTGTGCTGGTTCAAAAGGCCCATGGCCAGATGAGGTGAGGGTGGGGGATTCTATCGTAAACTAAAGGGTGGTGCCCCACCTGAGAGGAACAGTAGGTACTGGTTGGTTTCAGCTGATGCAGACCATGTAGGCATGTGGGCCCCATCCTACTGTAGGTTCTTCTGGAAGGGCTGCAAACATACCCCTTTGTGAAATGGCCAGGTTTTTAAAGTATGGTGACTAATTCAATTAAAGCTATTATGTTGATCAAACATTCTGTTTGTAGATGAGTTTGACTTATGTATCTCCAGTTTGCAGGTTTTTTTTTGTTCTGATCCAAACTCAGATTTTACAGATAAAAACAAAAGAAAACAAACTGAGATCCAGAGAAACAGCCTCTGGTCTAAGGTTACAGGGAGTCAGTGAAAGAGAATTCCTTCCTCAGGTCTTGGACTCCTTGGTGTTGGTCTGGGACTAGGCATTGTATAGGCTGAAAGTGCTGGCCAGAGGAAGAGTGGCCCTGAAAAAGTCGACAGGGCAATGTCCCCTGCCCCATCACCACTTCTCTGCATTTGTGAGTGACTGGGGCTCAGATTGAAGACAGCTAGGAGCGTTGAGAGGGTTTTTGCAGGTATAGAGAATACTTAGGCAGAGGTGGGACTGGGAAGAGCTGACTTGAAGCCCCCGAGGCTATTGTGCGCCTGGACTTGCACCCATTCCTCCTCTTTCCAAGCAAGCTTACACACCACGACACTCAGGTGCACACCGTGACTGTCTTCCACCTTTTCTAGAGTTCCTCAGTTCTGAAGCCCCTTTCTAGTCAGGCTGCCATCTTCTTCGGTCAGGAATTTCATACAACAGTGGGACAGTCGCAGTAGACATCAAGCCTGGCCACTCTGCTTCCTCCATCTCCAGCGGATAGGTTTGTGTACAAGCTTGGCTCTTGACATGTTCTCATTCAGTGTGGAACAATGCTTTTGCCCTGCGTCCTGGGTTTTCAAGTGTTGCGGTGGGCTTGCTCCGTTCATCAGACTGGCTGCTTGGGGATCCAGCACTACCAGGCTTGTGATGTCCTGGGTAATTTCCCTGACTTCACTGAGCTTGTTGCTGACTCTGTATGGAAGATTTTTACACAGAATTGTTTTGAGGAACAGATATGATCATCTATGCAGAGGGTTTGGTATGGCATATACCATAACCCAACTGAAAGAGCAATCCAGGGACTCTAGCTGGGATCCCCACTACCTAGCCCATACTTCGACCATGTGCACGTATCTGCTTGTAATTTCTGGTTTTCTATTTTCTAATATACACATTTATTTTTTGGTGTTGTTCTGTTCTGTCCGGTTGAGACTGAGTCTTAAATTGGCTGACTTCCAATTCTATATATCTAAATTTGACCTTGAACTTCCCCAGTTCTGGAGTTACAGGTATGGAGCCACCATGCCTGACTTTGCTCTTGGGCATGCTTTGATGCATGGATGTTTGTGTTCTTGCCGTCATTTTCTTTCCCAGTGTGAGCTCTCTGAGAGCAGGATACAGGTTTGACCTCGCCTGTATCGTACCAGCACTGCAGACACTCAGGAAATGTTTGTGAAGTGGATGTCACTCTCAGCGGAATGGCTGCCTGGACTTGGCACCAGATTGATGATTAATTGATAATGTCTCTCTGTAAAAAGTAGTCTTGCTGGGATTGGAGAGACGGCTCAGTGGTTAAGAACATTGGCTATTCTTACAGAGGATGTAGATTTGATGCCTAGCACCCACGTGGTGGCTCACAGCTCTCTGTGACTCAAGTTCCAGAGAATCTGGTGCCCTGTTCTGGCCTCTGTAAGCACTGGGCCATAGAACAAACACATAGGCAGACAAAACTCTCATACACAAAAAAAATGGTTTCATGGATGCTTATTTGGGATTATTGTGTTTGGGAGTACAGCTCAGGCCTTTGTGGATGCTGCATTGTAACAGGGAAATGGGTAAAGAGGCCACTGAAGTGTGTGTGCTTGGAGAGTGACAGGGCATATGCAGAAGCGTGACACGGGGAGGTGGCAGAGTATACATGTGTGGCACTTTGCACAGGAAGTGAACATAGTCTTATTATGTTGAGAGCTCCTGGAAGAAAGTGTGTTTCTCCAGAGACCAGGTCCTAGAGCGGCACCTTGACTCAAGAACATGGGGGACTGTGATGCAACTGCTTCAGATGGTGACTGAACAAATATTATTCACTTGTGTCCACTTACAAGTCCTTAACCAAAATGCTTTGTGAGCACCAGATTTTCTGTCACCGGTTGGAGCTGGGACAGGGGCTGTTGATTATGTGTAGGTTTCAAGCAGCAGCAGAGCAGGGAGCTGTGGCTGGAGCAGGGCAAAGAAGGCAGCTTTCCTCCTTTCTTTGAGAGCGGGTAGGAAAATAGCCCAGTGAACTGAGAACATGATAGTGACGTACTTCCACACTGTCAAGGGGAGCCCCACTGCTTTTGTTGGTTTCTTGCTTGTGTGTAGGTGCCGGGCAGGAAAGCTGAAGGCAGGAAATGGCTGGAGTGTGTCTCTGACCCTCCTGATGATTCTTTTCCTCGGGCCTGGCAGAGAGATTGTGGTAGTAGATGCGATCTGCAGCTGCAGAGGAAGCAACGCTTTTTTATTTTTGACCAAGAATTTCAGAGATCAAAAAGCACATTCAAAATCCAAGCATGGTGGTATGTTCCTGTAATTCTAGCATGTGGAAGGCTGAGGCAGGATGTTCGCCATGAGTCTGAGGCCAGCCTGGCTACATAATATGTTCTAGGTCAGCCCAGGCTTACAAAGACTGTCTCAAAAAATATTGTTGTATAATAATAGGAAATAGTATTTAGTTATGCTTACCAGTACCCTTGAAGGAGGCTCCTTTGGGGCTTGTGTTCTCCCACTCCCCTCTCTTAACAGTTGGTAATGGTGCTAATTTATTTTTGACCACACCTAACATTTAGAACCCGGAGTCTAAGGCATCTACTGCCACCTGGTGGCAGACCATATCACTAGTGGGATTTGGAACTGATGGGTGCATACATTGAAAGCCAATTCTGCCCCTGAATTATGGGATCACAGAATATTAGAAATGTTAGAGATCTTTAAAATACTATGCTTTTATTGGAATGAAATCAACATGCTTTTAAAGACATTTTCTTACTTGAATACTTACAATAATAGGTAACTCATGTTTTCCCACTATTCTGTTACCATTTATTCTTTTAATTAAAATCTTTCCTTCCTTCCTTCCTTCCTTCCTTCCTTCCTTCCTTCCTTCCTTCCTTCCTTCCTTCCTGCCTTCCTTCCTTCCTTCCTTCCTTCCTCCTCCCTTCCTTCCCTCCATCCCTTCCCCCTTCCTTACTTTAATCTTTTCCTAAAGAAAAGGTTATTTGTGTTTATTTATTCTAGCATCTACCTCTGGAAATTTCCGAGGTAAGTTAATAGCCTTAAGAAAGTTTATTTTGCCTTATCTACATAATAGCCCTTCAAATATTTGAAGGGACCTGGTTGAACCTGTAATCTTATCTTGAGGTTAAAAAGTCGCAGTTCTGACAATCATTACTATGTTAAGCTTTTCGGAATTCCTCCTAGCCATTTGTTTCCTGCAGCGGCATTGTTCAGTGCCCCTGCCTAATTGTGTTGCCAGAATTGGCTCCAGCTCAGCTCTCCAGGTATTAATATCCACAGGCTGTCCAGATGGTCAGCCTCTACGGCATTCTCTATGGCATGAATTGGCTCTTTTGCAATCTTTCCATAGTGCCGACTTCTCTGAACTTTGTATAATAGAGAACCAAAGAATTTGTGTCTTCTTTGGTATTTTTGAACCTTCCCCTTATGGATAAAATTGAGACTTTTAAAAATGTCATTATACAGGGTTAACAAAAAACAAAACAAAACAAAACAAAAACACTGCATTCTGAATCTCAGATGTTACTAGCAAATTTATAATTCTCTTGTAGTCTATGCCAACTTAGCATACTTAGCAACAGGAGATAGACCGCCTGTGACTGAGATATTCTGAAGATAACACTCTGTGTTTGCATATAGCTATATGCCTACCAGTGGTTTATAAGGGTGGTCTGTGTGTGTCTGAGGTTACCGTATCATGCTTTATATATCTTGCAGCTTTTCTTCATATGCTCTGAAAATATTCTGCATGGCTGTAGTTTTTAGTACAGATATTTCATGATTGTTTCAGCAATGTTCACTTTGCATCCTAGAAGCTGTTGTGCTGCCAAGGACACTTGTCAATCAGCACGAGTCTTGTGCACAGTGTGTCCGGAGGGTAGACACAAAAGACAGAATGGCTTGTGGAGCAATGCGATGTTTTCAAAGGTAGATCTCCAGACATAAAATTTTCCCCTGTTAATTTTGTTCTAGTGTTCCAAATTTGCCAAGAGGTCTGTCATTATTTTGGTCATTTGCTACTGAGTCCACTATACCAGTTTTGTCTCATCTGTCCATATTATAAGCGTCATCTTTGGCCTTTTTACCTGAGGAAATGATTTTTTAAAGAAATTAAGCCAACATTTGAGGGGGGAGAGCTGTGGTGTCTGCGGCCACCACCAGAGAGCCCTATTCCACACAAAGTGTTTGTCTTAGTAAAAGCCTTTGGGTCTTGTAGTTTATTTGCCACCCTGTTCATCTCAGTTGGACCCTCACTCAGGTTTTACCCTCTTATCTACAAGAGTATCTTGAAGTACATTTGCCAGAGGCTAAGCAGAAATACAGACATGTTCTGCAACATTCTCCTGCCCACTGTCATGGAGTGTAATCAGAACAGTGCACATGGCCTCAGGGGGCACAGCATTCAGAATAGGTCCTGGTGCCTGTTCAATGAGCAGTGTGCTTATGTGCCTCCATATAAGAACATATCCAGTCCCAAAGTTACCAGGAAGAAATAATTTGTTTCCAGTTGATCTTCTTATGTGTATCCCCTGTCTAGTTGTCTCCACAGAAAATGATGGTTGAGATATGGCTGCCTTCTCACCAGGTTCAGCTTCTTGTTTCCAGTGTTATTCAGGTGAATGTGTCTAACAGACACTGCACACACAGAGGTATATTGAGTCTCACAGACAAGCCAGCAGACCTACATTCATATATTTGTATTAACATACAGTTATCAGCTATCCTCTTATGCTCCCACCAGCTGAAAGAGGTAATAGGATGTTCGTCTAGTCACAGGCCTTCTGGGTTACTACTCTACATCACCTAGAAGAGGAAGGGAAATGATGGACAATCCCCAGCTCACTTTTGTCCAGCACTGGAGTGTGTTATAATGCTACAGATGGTCCTTAAAACTGTTCTGATGGTAGACCCTGAGTCCTGGGATAGGAAATGGAGAATTGACACCACCAGGGTAATGAGTTCCCGGGTTGCCATGTTCCCTGGGTTGGAGTACCACTGCCTTTCTAGAAGTAGCCACAGCTGGACTTTCATTGAGAAAAAGATATGTTCCTTTGTTTTTAGGACAACCAAGATGGAAAACATAACTTCAGGTGCCTATGATGTAATTGCCAAGGGAAAAGTTACCTCAGTTTTTTCTTACTAAAAATAGAAATTCTGTTTGCTTTTTTGCTCAAGTGAACTTAGGCTAGCAAATGTTCCAGGCAGAGTTTTGGTCAGGTAGCTCCCCAGAATTCCACAGGTGGTCTTATTTGGAGGTGGAGTGGTGGTGTATCCTCTGCTTCAAAAGAGAAAAGTAGAAGAAACAAGATTTAAACAAACAAACAACCCCCAAACAAACAAACAGACAAACATCTCTGGCTATTTCTTTTTACTTAACTTAGACAAAATAAATAAAAAGAAACTCAAACCAAATAACAACAAACAAAACTAAGCCTCAAAAAAAGATGAGGATTGCAGAATGGAAGAAGTGACACAAAATGAATGAACTGTTGTCATTTTTTTTCACTCTGCTGTGTCCTTCCTGAGCAGTGCATTGTGAGAGGCCCTTGATGGTAGGCAGAGTGGGTGAGATCAAAGAGGCAGAGTGTCACAGGAGTTCAGTCTGGCAAACACAGCCTGCAGACAGCAAGGATGCAATGAACGGGCCAGGGTTTCTTTTGGATAAACTGGACTGGTACTTGGTAAACTCCTTATAAGGAAAAGGTCACCTTTTCTTCCCCCACAAACTGCAGGCCACATTTAATTGTAACACGCAGTGATAGCAAGCAGCATCAGGTTTCCACTGCTTAGTTCAAGTTAAAGAAACCCACCCTAGACTGACCTGCATTCCTCTCAGAAAGATTGTATCTACTTGACCTCTTGCTTTGGACAGGGCCATTTCATTCTTCCTTTTATCTCCCTCTCTAAAATAAATTCTTTAGCTGCATATTTATGTCTTGCATTATCTGTGGGGTGTGAAATTGTCTCCTTACTCCCACCCAGTACTGGGTACAAAGTTTCATCATGGTCTGGCTGTTGTTAAGGGATTAGGTGAGTGCTTAGCCACAGCACAGGACTCTACAGGGCAAGGATTTTAGACTGTGATTGTATTTGCACTGCTTTAAGGGCCTCACTGAAGCATTGCCTGGCACAGGGATTGGTAACTCTGAGGGGTCACGCAGGCCAGGAACTGCTTTATCTCAAAGGAGCAGTACCCTATCTGTACGGAGGGCCTGGGGAAGACTGTAAAAAGAAGCACTGTCAGCTCAAGTTTGATACCCAAAGTTCCAACACTGAACGTTTCCTGGCTCTCCCCACATCTCCAGCTCTGGGTGCCCAGGGATGGTTCAAGGCAGGTTGAGTGGCCCAGGACCAGCTTGTCCCAGTCTAGCCTCAGCTGTTCCATCCCTGACAATCCCCTTTTCTCCTGAGTTCTGCTACAAGGCAGACTTGTGACTACAGCCAGGGTGCTCAGTTCTTCCTGTATTTCAGTCATAGTTCAGGATGTGATTCGGAGTTAGTGCCGCCCCAGTAAATGCTTGCCAAATAAGTGAGCTCTTCATTCATTCTCCGCTTATTCCATGATTTTTCTCAACCAGGAATTTGAGGTAATGAACAGGAGCTGGTTGGACAGACAGATGATAGGGAGAGCTTACATGTAATATGATCCTGTGGAAGTCCATTGTGTGGCCCAACTGAGTGGACCAGAGGTTTTCTGTGGGCCTGGAGAGTTGGATGAAGGCAGAGTGGGCACAACCTTCCAAAGCCGACAAAGAATACGTGCAGTTGTCCAAAGGGAAGAGATAGCTTAGCATGGACAGTGAAAGCTGGCAACATCATAGTGATAATCACAACATGCACGCATATATAGTAGCTGCTGTGTGGGGGATATTATATTTATTTTCTTAGTGAAGAAAACAAACTTCTTATTTTGCAAACAAACAAAAACCCCAAACCCCCAAAAAGCAGAGTCGTAGAAAGATGAAGTTATTTGAATAATATGACATGACTTGGATGTTAGCATTGGCATATGAGAGTGGTTAGTTCCATTGTCTTGGTAGTGGTAAAGCTTAAAGTCAGTCAGTCTCTGACTCTCTCTCTCTCTCTCTCTCTCTCTCTCTCTCTCTCTCTCTCTCTCTCTCTCTCTCTCTCTCTCTCTCTCTCTCTCCCACCCCTCTGTATAGCACTGACTCTTCTCCCATGGGAATCTTGGGATACAGTTAGTTATGCCTGGGTTTTGATAGTCAGAGGATAACTTAGAGGATGTCTAGTTGACACTGACAGCTTCTGGCATATTCTTATTGTTGAGTTTTCCTTTTCTTGCCTCAGTGGATGGCTTTGCTTTGTCTTGTCCTCTGTGAAGAGAACTCCTAGGTAAGAGCAAACTTAGGGAAACGAGAATGGTCCTATCTTTGAGTTGGGAGGAGGAGCGATGGAAATGTTTTAAGGACCACTATTCAGGGGTAGGCAACTTTTTCTAGGGCTCAATCCACTTTGAATGATTGCTGGGGCTACAAGTTTTAAGAAAATAGATGAGTTGATTGACACCTTTGCTCTGAGCCATTGGCCAGGAGAAGAGATGGATGGAAGTGTTGATTCTGCTTATTCTCTACCCGCTTCAAAACTGATAGTCCAACCCCAAGTCTTCAGGGTCTTGTGGCAAGTCATGGTAGCCATATCTTGGCCCCATGCCTTATAAATTTACCCTATCATCTTCCCAGGGCTCACAATGACCGCTTCCTTGGAAGCACCGTGACTGCCAGAAGCAGAATTGGCATAAAGGGTCCCTATTGCCGCCTGCTCTGAAAAAACACGTGAGCCACACATTGTGTTCGGAAAAATTAATGTCTTCAAGATGCTCTCCACACAGCCTTAGCAAGTCTGTGTCTTTTTCTTTCACCAAATGAAAGAAAAGAAGCATTCTTAGACAATTACTCCCCAAGGGAGCCCAAGGACTGGCTTTGTTTACTGAGTGTTTTTAGTTACAACACATGAAGGACTGGGGTTTTTTGGCTTTGGATTTTTTTTCTTTCTGTTTTTGGTTATAAAGATAGGGAAGATGAGTGAATTCTTAGTTAACAGGGTACTTGGAAATTTCAAAATTGTGAAAGGCATGTTCTTACGTGGGTACAGTTGTCAAGTCTTTGAGATAAATAGCAGTAAAATATGACAGATGGAACTCAGGCTCAGGGCTTACCTCAGGCCAGCATTGTACCCATATGTTTGGAATTATCCATCTGCATCTGTTTGGAGCCACATCTCCACTTCCCTTGGCCTCACTACCTCCACAGTGTCTGCTGATAGATGTACTATGGGGACACGGCCATGACCAGCCATCATCTTCCTTTAGCCTATGCTGCCTGCCTGCTGACACTTGCAGCTCCCCACACCCAGAGTAGGGCTGTGGGTAAGTCAGAGCCTGAAGCGTAAGGTGGGGATGCTCCATTAGAACACCCACATGTTATGACTCTCAGCACCTTGTTCTTGGCAGATAGAATGCAGGTCTTCCCCCAGTGTCTTCCGTGTGAACTCAGAATTGATCTAAAGCTCTAGACCAGTGGTCTCAACCTGTGGGTTGTGACCTGACCCGTTCACAGGGTCACCTATCCTGCATATCAGATATTTACAATACATTTCATAAATGTACAAGATTACAGTTATGAAGTAGCAATGAAATAATTTTATGATTGGCAGTCACCACAACATGAGGAGCTATATGGAAGGGTGGCAGCATTAGGAAGATTGAGAACCACTGTTCTAGATAGTCACTTTCTCTTGACTAGGACTGAAACTTGAGAAGAGACAAAGCCCCTTACGATGTCTAAGTGGCAAATAGCTGAATAGCCTGCAAGGAGCTGGGGCTCCTGCTGAAACTCTAAGTTCACAGAGCGCTCTTCTGGATTAATGTGGCAAGTGAGGGATGCGGAGCAAAGCAGGGCATGAATGGTACTCTTGTCTGACCTACTGCTGCTTAGGTGGGTAAGTCTGGTGGTGGTTCCAACTTGTGGGCTGTCTGAGACCATCTCACATTCTATATCCTGTGAGTAGGGAGTCTGGAGAAGGAAACTGTTGCCTGTCTCTGAGGGAAAAAAGATCTGGGTTTCTATTTTTGTCAGCCTGAAACTCTGTGAAAATTACCAAAGTAACAAATGGCTATGCTAAAAAGTTATAACATAAAAGCATATAAAACACAATTCTGAGTGCGAAATTCCCCTAGTCCTTAGGGACAACTTCTGTTACCAGTTTGGTGTATTTTCTATCAGAACTCTTTTTCTGATGCACATTGAAATATATATGTGTGTGTGTGTTCACAAAGTGGAATAACACAGATTATCGCCATTTATTTTGAAAACTGTATTCTTGCACATAACAATAGAGCATGGACGTTTTTTTACATCCCAGTATATCGGATTGCTTGTCCTTGTTAAAGGTTTCTAAATATAATACAGACTATCATAGTTTATCTTAACCAGTTATTTACTGTTAGGAATTTAGGTTGCGCTTCCTGTTTTACTTACTAAGCCTGATACACTCCGATGTGTGTAAGCTTTGCGGTAGGCGAGGGTCTCAGAGTGGGATTGCTGGGTTGGAGGCTATGCATGCTGGCAATATTGATGAGCACTGCCTAGTTGGTACCTAAAAATCTTATATCAGTTTACTCTCTAGTTAGGCTGGGTTTTGTTTTCTGTTTTTGTCAAGCTGATTAATAAAATGTGGCTGGCTGTTATTATTTTTAATTTGAATTTCTGTAGTTAGAGTTTTTCTCTGACAATTTGTATTTCCATATCTGTGAATTGTCTGTCTATGTCTTTAGTTATTTTTGTATCAGATTAATATTTCCTAATGTTTCTTAGTAGTTCCTTGTAAATTAAAAATCTTAATTTTTTGAACTACATATTGCTGCAAATGTGAGAAACATTTTTCTCTTGGGTGTTATTTTGGCACTTGTTCATGGTTTTATAATTTTACCTACACTTTTTTCTGTGAGAATTTAAAATATATTTAAATATAATGCATTTACAATGTGAAAAATCCAATCAATACATTATAGGGATTTTTATATAACCCCTCTGCCTGACCACCATGACACTTTTCCATAGGTAACCATCAGTATTATTAGTTTCTTGTGAATACTTGGGGGGTTGTGTTTTGTGAATAAAAGCAATCTAAATCTATACATCACCACTTTCTTACAAAAAGTCATTGAATATTAATTCTAGGCTGAACAATTTAAAACATGAAACCAAAAAAGATGTTTGTAGAGTTTAGGTTAGTAATGATTACCTACTAGGTATTATGCAAATACTGAAAAATTTAAAATACTAAAATCAGAAACACTTTTGGTCCCAACAATTTAGGCTAAAGTATTCTTGTATACTGTTCTACATTTTGTATCTTCAAGTTAATTATTATTATTTTTCTTTTTTTTATTGATTTTTATTGAGCTCTACATTTTTCTCTACTCTCTTCCCTGTTTCTCCCTCCCCTTCAACCCTTTCCCAAGGTCCTCATGCTCCCAATTTACTCAGGAGATCTTTTCTTTTTCTATTTCCCATGCAGATTAGATCTATGTATGTTTCTCTTAAGGTCCTCATTGGTGTCTTGGTTCTCTTGGATTGTGATTTGTGGGCTGGTTTTCTGTGCTTTATCTTTAAAATATACCAAAGGATGCTCAATCGTGCCATAAGGACACGTGCTCAGCCATGTTCATAGCAGCTTTGTTTGTCATAGCCAGAACCTGGAAACAACCTAAATGCCCCTCGACCAAAGAATGGATAAGGAAATGTGGTACATTTACACAATGAAGTACTACACAGCAGAAAAAAATAACGATATCTTGAATTTTGCAGGCAAATAGATGGAGCTAGAAAATATCATTTTGAGTGAGGTAACCCAGACCCAGAAAGACAATTATCACATGTACTCGCTCATAAGTGTTTTTTTAAAGCATATTTTTTTTTTTAGAGATAGGAGTGGTACTAGAGTTTAAACTTAAGTCACTGCACATACACGGCAAATTCTGTACCACTGAGCTGCAGCCCCAGCCCTTCAATGGTTCATCTTGAAGATCTTGGCATGTTAATTCACAGAACACCTCCTGGTTCTTTCTCACAAGCCTCATGCTCTCCCATCATGTGGGTACACCACAGTTGAGTGGGCCTTGAGCTTTTTCTCGCCTGTGTATCCTCAAGGAATATTGAAAACTGTGTGCTGTTTCACACATTTAACTTCTTTTTAGCATTAAGTTTAAATAGTTGCAGATAATATAGATTATCTAGCCTGTTGAATATTGTATATAGGCTTTAAATATATTTTCTTCAAAATCTTGGAGCTGTAGAGTCCCGTGAATTGGAAAACACAAGTCTCATGAAAGCAAGCAGCCAAATCAGATGCATTCACTTCCTGTCAGAGAACGTCTGACTTCTTTTTAAAATTCAAGCAAGCATGTTAATTAGACACCCTCTGTGACAACCCTGTCTTCAGGATTCTAATTCTGAGATCAGTAGACAGGTAGATAAATAGACTAGCCATGCTCTTTGTCTTCTAGGTGAAATGAGGCATTCGTTCTGCAAGGCTCTCTTCATGATCTTACCTCGTCTGTGGCTTTGCCTGTACTTCATGCGTCTGTCACTCCCTGTCTAGTATACTAGAATGACTCCCCCAAGCTGTGATGGTTTAGACACTTTATCCCTTCTTATGATTATTGGGTTGGCCAGGCAGCTCTGACGTATGCAGATTCCTTAGATTCTACTGGGGAGGTGGGGTGGCAGGAACCTCCAAAGTGGCCTTATTTCACAAGGTGGAAGTTGTTTCTAGATGGGAGCTGGGACTCCTGGAATTTCTGTCTAGCATGGTTCTCCTCTATGTGGCAGTTTTATTTACTCTTGACTCTGTCTTTTAAAAAGTTAGCCAATGTAGTGCAATGATAAAATTCCAAAAAGTGTAAAAACATACACAGTGATAAGTAGGCCTCTCGTGGCTGCTCTCCAGCCCCTGATTCTCACATGGCTTGTGTGCCCATCTAGAGAGCAGGGAAAAAAGAAAAACATCTATCTCATGCTCGGGTAAACCTTCCCACCTAAGTCTATAGTGCTTTCCTTCTTGAAGGTATGTAGTCTGTGTTTCTTGCTGTCTTTGATGAGGCTTTATTCACACATGACAGGAGGCCAGGATTGATGGTCTTCCAGGGATTCCAACCGGTTCATTATTGATCTCCACCTGAACACCTTTGCAGAAACTCACGTTCCCATCTCTGTGGTACTAAGGGCTGTCCACATGGCTAATCATTTTAAAGAAACATCAGTATAATTCATTTGTTGGAAAATAATTACTGCAAATTTTTTTTTGGTGTTTTGAGAAGGGCTCATGCTGTAGTCCAGGCTGGCCATGAACTTGTGTTCCTGCTGCCTCAGCAGGTGTAAGAGTTACACCTCTGGCTAGTGAGCTGGCTCAGTGGGTGTAGGTGCTGCCACCAAGACTGATTTTCTAAATTTTTGATTCCAGGACACATGTGGTAGAAGGAGAGAACTGACTGCTTCAAGCTGTTCTCTGAGACACCCATGTGCATGCATGCTGTCCTTTGAGGCATACATGTACATGCTTGCTGTCCTCTGAGACATACATGTACATGCATGCTGTTCTTGGAGACATACACATACATGCATGCTGTCCTCTGAGACACACACATGCATGCATGCTGTCCTCTGAGACACACACGTGCATGCATGCTGTCCTCTCAGACACACACGTG
>JAQHUG010000063.1:1340200-1396097 GCA_028555095.1 Dicrostonyx torquatus
GAGACATATACGTGCATGCATGCTGTCCTCTGAGACAGACACCTACATGCATGCTGTTCTTGGAGACACACACGTGCATGCATGCTGTCCTCTGAAACATACACGTGCATGTGTGCATATACATACACACAATTAAATTAGAAAAAGGAAAAATAAAGAAAATAAGAACCAAGATATTCAAATTGGCTAGTGTGTAGCTGTCTTATTACCTTAGATGGTGCATGCATGTAAATACTAAGATACTTATCTCTGATTTAATTGCGGGTTTTCTCATCCAAATGTTATACACTTTTAAAGGAGAAATTTCTCAGAGAATATTTTTAAAAAGGTTGGCTTTAGATATATGCTAACCAAAATTTAGTGTTTCTTTGGAGGCACAGTGAGCTCATTTTCATCCTTTTGTGCTTTCTGATCACAGTTACCAACTGTGGTGTTAACTGTGTGGTGCATTGGTTTTCTGGCTAGAATTGGTATGGTTGGACTTGATAAGGGTTTGGGGGAGATGAGGAAGGGTATGAGATGAGAGAGACGGGAGAGACCTGAGAGACTCCTTGAAGGGCCTGTGTGAGCTCCCTTTCTGTGGCAGTGATTGGTAACCTCAAATTCCTGACTCTTGGATACTGGGCATGTGACAGAGAGAAAACTCACCACCTAAGAGGCAGGCAGCCCATTGCCTCAGAGTGTCCTGAGGTCATGGAGCCACAGCAGTTCCTTTGTGGGTGAAGAAACTGCTCTCAGTGAAATGAGACGAAGGAGCCATGCTGCAAAGGAAGTTCAGGTCACCATGACCTCTGGATAGATAAGGCCCTTGGTTTGGGTTCCAAGCTGGTTTCCAAGGTTGCTTTGTAGGTGCTTCAGGAAAGACTGTCTGCCAGGTGGTCATGGTCTGACTGGGAAAGTGAGTTTGGGAGGGTTGGGAGATTTAGGTGAAAAGCTCTGTGGAGTCTGATCCTTCACTGTAGGCCACACTCTGGCCCAAGTGTCAAGATCTTCTAAGGGCCTAGTTTAAAGCCTGTTATCATGAATATCACAGAAAGGATCAGATTATCTTACCACTATATACAGGGCTTACTCAAGAGGGACCTGGACCCAAAAGAGAGGGGCTCTAGAAGACTGAGAAATAGCTGCTGGTTGGTTGGGGCTGCTGGAGTCGCGAGGCTGGAGATTCAGGGCAGCATGAAGCGTCTAGTGGCAGAAAAGGGTGGGAGGTTAAGTTTTTTCTACTTGACTGTGTGGTTTGAGCCAGTGCAGTAAGAGGTTTTGTGATACCTTTCTAGGTCAAGGGAGAGAGATAAGATCTCCCAGAGGTCAGAGATGAGCAACAGGAAAGCTATACAAAAGCAGGGACAGTACAGGCTAATCAGCCCTGGTCTCTCCTTGCTGCCGGACCAATGTTTGAGGTGACATTTGAAGCCATTGTACAGATCTGTAGTGGTCCAGCAGCAGGGATGTTTCTGAACCTGTGGAGAGCTGAGGATCAATTCTGTGTCTAAGGTACATGATGTCTCGCCCTTCCTGTGTGACCCTCTGCTACATCTCCCTTAGCCTTCCAGGACAGGGAACTCAGAGTCACTCTGACCTGGACTCCTGGGGTGTGCGAGCAGACAGGGTACTTTGTAGAATTCAAACTATTTCAGTGGAGCTAGTGCTGAAGGGAGGAGAGGAGAGCAGCGGCAGAGCACACAGCCACCATCTCTGAGTCACCCAGGGCAGCTGGTTAAAGATGCAGGCCTCTGGGAGGGTGGCATCTGCATGGATTGCCACCCCTCCGAGGTGAATCTGCTGCCCATTAAAGTTTGAGGACTCGGAATGAGAATGGTGAGATTAGCTGGGAGAGGCCTCCTGGGAGAGATGGACTTGAATTTCAGCGTCTGGGTGATACTTTTTTAAGATACAGTGTGTGGACCCAAGGAGCCTGTTCACCTGGGGACACGGGACTTTCCCAGGAGAGACTGGCAAGTGTCCGTAACATTCTCCGGGTGAAGTTTCTGAGCTGTTGCTGCTGACTCCCATTTACCACTCGGGCATTAATTGCTGAGGGGCCAGAAGTGCCGTGGGAGGTGGCTGAGGACGGTGTCTGCTAGAGCATTTGGTTCATGTTGCAGCCGAAGCGCAGACTGCAGGGCAAAATGGCAGCCTGACGGAGCCTCCTTCCTGGAGTGGGGTAGGAGGAGAACACTGTGTAAACAGTCCCCATTCTGGTTCACAGACACCAGCAGCTGGGCCACCTCTTGTGTGGTCTTCGCTTGCTGGTTAGCGGCACATGTCTAAGGAGTGTGGCTAGTGCTGCTGAGCCATCAGTGGTCCCAGTTGTCCTGGGAGGTGAGCAGAAAAGGTTTGGGGTATGATTGGTTCTCTCCTCCCTCACTGCTGCTTGCCTTCTGCTCCATCCACTTAATGCTGGCTTTATCTGATTGGGAACACAGTGTTTTTCTCTGGGGCGGGTGAAAAGATGGAGAGAGAGCGGTGCCAAGAATGGAAGAAGGAACACTGGAGAGGGGAACACGTCGCAGTTAAGACACTAAGTAACTGCAGAGCATCCGGGCAGGCAGCAGCCCTCTTCCGTGGATGCCTGCTGCTGGCCTGCAGTCACTGACTGCCGGTGGAGTGGGCTGACGGAGCCATGCCAGCAGGAATGGCTGTGCTTGCTTTGACCATGATGAAAGAAGGAGCCACCGTGTCATCATTGTTTAAGACAAAACAACAGCAAAAAATCTACCTAATAAGGCCCTGTCCTGGCAATATCCCGTCCTTTCTAATTGCACTCCAGCTGAATGACAATCCTAGCAGTCTCTTGGAACATTTTATTCAACTTCTAGAATGGCTATTTTCAAGGAAGGCTTGTGAGGCTCTGTGGGAATAGTAGAAATGAACAGCGGTGGGCTGGGGAGCAACAAGGAGCCCTGCTTAATGGGTTGAAGTCAACCAAAAGTAAAATTCCAGACTGAATGGGTTCTTCCTGGGCTTGACCCAATGGGTGATGCTGTGCTCCAGGGTTCACTGTGTGCGGGGGAAGTGCTTGCACTCATGCTGTTCTTTACCAGTCTTTATTCTGTGGAGAATGGAACCCAGTAAGGGAGAGGACAGAGTTAGCTTCCTTTTCCAGGCCCAGCATCAGCACCAGGAGAGCACTGCAGTTTATACATGGTCTTATAAGGACACAAGGGTTGTCTGCTTCCCAGGTGATGTGCTCTGTCACAGCCCCTCTCTGTCCAGGTCTTCTACCATGGTAGGAGGCTCACAGTTCAAGCTTGACTTTCACATTCTTATTTGGAGATGTACTCTCTGGCCAACCATAAGCCAGGGCCCAAGGCAAAATATCAAAGGCTGTTTGTCGGTCATTGTCCCTCTCGTGCCTGTGGCATGGCATGCGGGCACTGCCCGGCCTCTTAAGTGCTGCTGTTAGTCTAGCCCTATTATGAAGGAAAGGTGTTACATTTACTCTGGAAGTGAGCCCCAGAGACCTTTGCAAGGGGGAGGCAGGTCACACCTATGTATCATTTGACGCAAATTGTTCAATTTCCTGGAACATGGGTTTGGCATTCTGCAGACAGACGGGGAAGGTGATTCTTGCAGGGTTGTTTGGGCCTGAAGGAGCTGACAGATGTGAAAGTACTCTGTGAACTAAAAAGTACTGGTCACGTGTGAGCAAGGGATTCTTGTTATTCACAAAAGGGGAAGAACTCGGTTATTTCTCGCTGGAGAGAGGAGGGGGCTTTGCATTCTTGTGGTAGCTACTCACAAGATTCTTGTCCATTTAAGGCAGTAAAAAATTGCAGTAACAGAGCCATAGCGTCTTGGGCTGTGAGGACTCAGCTGTGTCCCACAGCTGCCCTTTAAGAAGGCCTGCTAAGGCAGTAGGGATGCTGGGTAGGGACAGGGGGCAGAGATTGTGGCTCCACCTACTTTCTCCCTCTCTCCTAACTTCTCCCACAGGCCACCTGCCTAGTCTAAGTCCTTCAGAAACACGTGAACTATTTCACCTTCGAGTCCCAGGAATGGTGGAGGCTGGAAGAGCACCCCCCCCAGCTGCCCGACAGAGGCCAGGAGGGTGGATAGAGGCCCAGGCTAGAGAAAGCTGTGAGGAATGATGTGCACATGGCCGTTGAATGGAGGTGCTCCAGACCTGGAGTCCCCTCTGCTTTCATTTCTGTGATCAGGACACCCTGCCACTTGAAAGACAGCCCTCTCGTGTAAGTGGCCAGCTCGCTGGCTAAGCAGTCCTGAGGCAGGTGAGAACAGAGCGTTCCACCCCTCCTCTTACACCTTTTGAAGCCTGAAATAGTGTTGGGAGGCTGGGGTGCAGTAGCAAACTTCTCCTGCCATCCAGGTAAGATGGCGTGGCTTACCCAGAATCCCATGTGTATTCATTCATTAAGTCAACAATTGTGAGATAAGGCACTGTGTCAGGTACTTTGGAGGGCCCAAGGATGGTTAAGGAGCAGATCTGAACTCCATGCAGTCCAGTAAAGGAAACGTCACATACTAAGGAGGAAGTAGATTGAAAAGACATACAAAGGAGGGATATCGGGGAGGCTGCCCAAATTCTGTGTCATTTGTGGTGTTTCAGTCAGACTTTAGAAAATTTAGGGTTTGGCCCTGAGAAGGGGCATAGAGAGAAATGGCTCTGGCAGGAGGTGTTGGAGCAGAGGCCTGGGATAAGGACTGAAGGGTGAGAGATACAGGGAACCAAGGTTCTAAGGGCAGAGGAGAAGGTCAGAGGGCACCTTTTGTCCACCTCACTCTCTGGCGATGCACTGAGCCTCCCAGTTCCTCTGTGAAGCAAATACTGGTCTTTCCCAGGCAGTTGAGGTAGAAGGACTGAAGTAGCTTGTTCAAGGCCAGGAAGTGTTAAGTAGGAACTGGGATTTGAACTTGAATGCAGCACCTCAGAGCCCACACTGTCTCCCTGAGAGAATCTGTGATGGGAAGGAGGAAGAAAGGACCAACAAGCCCTTTTCTGGTTATGAGGGTCTAGCACTCTTGGATGGAGAATACCTGAGGTCTCCCAGTGAAGCAGACGGACTTTTTGGACTAGTTCTAGAGTCCAGAATGGCTGAGCATCTGTCTTCCCATTCATCGTCCTATTGGAAAAGCCACTGGCCTCTGTGTGGGAGGTGCAGGAAGCCAGTATGGTAGGAGATACTAGAGTGAAATTTTAATTGTGGCCTTGTCTGTATATTTTCATTCCCAAGGCTACCTCAAACCTTGCTTCTGTGTGAGAGTCCTCACTGACTCCCCTTCCCCCCCCCCCGCAACTCCAGCCTTCCCTGGGGTCCATGCAGGCTCAGTCTGCACAGGCGTTGTTCTGCACTTGCTCCTTTGTTGCTGTGAAACGGGCTCCCGGCACAGTCAGCCTCTGTGTGGGAGGACTGGTGGCTGTCTTTGTAGGCAGGCATTTGCTTAGAGCAGGCTGCGTGTGAGCCCAACATCAGCGGATCTGGCCTTGAGTCGGTCGGTTGGTGGTGGTGGTGGGATGAGGCTCTGCCCTGGAGACTGGCTGTGAAGGATGAGTTCAGGGTGGGATGACGGACCGCTTCTGGGACCAGTGGTATCTTTGGTATCTCCGCTTGCTTCGGCTGCTGGATCGAGGTATCCTGAGTGCGTATCTGGTCGTGCGTCTGTCTGTGTATGGGTGTATGTGTAGAAGCATGTGTGTGTAAGAGGGACATAGACACGGAGGAAGGGAATTGGGGGAAGAAAAGAAAGAAGGAGGCATGGAGCAACAGCAGGTAGCAAACCATGCAGATAAAAGAAAGGTTGCTTTTCTGGGGACACGTGTGACCCAGCTGGAAATGGGAAGCACGGAGCCTTTTGGGCAGCAGCTGTACAACACGATCATGTTCATTGCTGAGTTTTTCACTAGGCTCAGTGTTATAGTCCGGCAATTTAAGCTGTCTTGTGGGGCTCTTCAGCATCTGAGAAGTGATGCAGAGAGGAGTCTGGTCCCTGCAGTGGAAGCTGGTGCATCCCTATGCAGACTCCTGTCTCAGCCCAGTTCTGTGACCTTACATGGACTTGTGTGTTCATCTGAGCTTGTTTCCCCATCTGAGAAATGGGCGTTCTGGGACCCATCTGCCTTACCATGCACGAATTATTTAATTTCTGCATGTAAAACATGCCATGATCACCAGTGTGCTCACTAGGTGCTAGTAAATGTGAAGTTCCTCCCCGTGGCTGCATCTTGGCATCATGGAGTTACAGCACTTGTCCTGGGGACAGCTCCCTTTGTGGACTGTCTACAGACAGAGCCTGTGCAGAATTTGCGGTTATGAAAAGGAAAAGAGACAGACAACTTGACATTTCAAATTACTCTGACCTTAATTCATTTCACCCTCATTTATTAATGTAATCAAATCTCCTGGTAGTATCATCCAAGTCCAGACCTTCCACTGTAAAGAAAGGCCACTGGGAACTTTGTGTAGTAATTGGTTTATAAAATGTTGAATGTTGCATTTGAGAGCTCTGGCTCCTTTAAGAAGTTTTGGCAAGAGTGAGACAAAATGTTTGATGAAAGATATGGTCTTGAAAAAGCTCTACTACCTCCCTCAAATTGCCCCCCCCCATTAGGGGTAGTCTCAGGTATACCAGGCAAATGCTAGGAGGAAGCAGAGGCTGCCCAGAGCAGATGTACCAGGGCCTTATCAGGGGGAGAAATCAAAGATGGAGGAACCCAAGCCAGCATACTTGGGAAGCAGGCTTTTGCTAGCACTGAGAAACACCCATGGGAAGCCAGACTTGAGATGAGGATTGAGAAGGGAGCCAGAACTTTGTGCTGGTAGAGATCCTAGACTGGGAGGGGTAAGAGAGCCACCCTTTGATGTGTGATCCCTGCAATGTCTGTGTGTCTCCTTCCTTGTATAAAGAGATGCCTATGGTCGTGGTGCCGATTTAAGTGGTTGTTAAGGGAAGGGTTAAGTGAGAGGCTGCAGATGAACTACCCATCCCAATGCCTGTGAGCAAAATGCCCCTTGACTGTTAGGGCTCGTCAGTGACACACTAGTTCCTGCTCTCCTGCAGGCATCCCGGGAAAGACAGGAACAGGTGGCGTGCAACAACCCAGGGCTGAGTAAGCTACTGAGGAATTGCTAGTGGCGTGGAGAGCTTTTATAGTTTTGTGAACAGAGGCCATGTTCAGATTAGCATATCATACCAATTTAAAGAAAAAAGTAGATGCCAACATATAAGCCATGATAATAATAATTTATTTTCAATTTTCATAAAATTCTGGAATCTATGAACTGCAAACTTGTTTCAGGTGCTAGCTTCATTACTTTCTAAGGGTCCTTGAATAAATAATCTGTCCTTGGCTCATTAGTCTTGGCTCAAGAAGGGGAAGATTAATACCCACACCATAGAGTTTGCAGGGAACGTATTAGTTCCTGTAAAAACATCTTACAGTAGTGAATTTATGGATTGATGGATCCCTTAGATAGCAGAACTGGCTTCCAGAATTGGGTACCTGTGCATTTCACATTTGGCCATAATGTTTAGGCTCATGGTTATTCCTGTACACAGTGTCTGTAGGGAGTTCCTTAATGTGAAGATCCAGACTGTTTAAGGCATCTGATTTCCAGGCTGCCATGGGTTAGGCATTGCTCATAGCACTCAGGTTTAGCTGGTGGACAATACAGTATTACAAACAATATGTCCACATGACATATATCCACATACAAGCAAGATTTTCTATATAGCAAATATAGAAATGTTAGCCAGCATTGTGTAGGAAATGCCATGTTTTGCAGATTGAGCTAGCTCATGGGAAATGCTCAGTAAATATTAGTTGGATGAATGAATTAATGAATTAGTGAATGATGAACCTGCCTCGCAGAGCAGTGAACAAATTTCCCTCAGATCTCTGGGGAAACAGAATTTAGCTCCTTTCATCTGTTTTAAGATTTTATCTTTCCCTTGCTTTTGCTGTGCCTTATGTCATCTTGAAAGTCACAAGCGTCAGGAAGGCAAGGAAGGAATAAGAGTGGAGAGGAGTGGGGAATGATGAGGTTAGCCTGGGAAGCTGAAACAATGGACAGGCTGTATGCTAGCCTGAGTTGGGTGCTCGGCTGCAACTGGAGGAGAAATGAGTTTGTGACTTACACACTTGAAAGGGAGGAAACATCAGAACACACCACAGAGCAAAAATAAACTTTTCAGAAAACAACTGTGTGGACTTTCTCACCACAGACACATTTTTCATCTCCCCCACCATTGTTCAGCTAATGGTAAGACCTAAAAGCTAAATGTATTGTTTTTGAGAGCCTAACTGTGCTGTATAGGAGGGTTTACGTGACAACGCACTGTCAGTTTGCTCAGACATTGCATTTGGGTGATTTATTCTCATTAATAACAGATGCAGTTTTTACTGTGTGTGTTGCCTAGTGTTTATCAACTCTACTGCCTGTGGTTCGGGGGCTTACAGATGTTGGCTAAGGAGATAGTGGCCATGATGGAGACATCCACCAAAGGAAAAAAAGCTCATGCAGATAAGAAACGCAAAGCAACCTCACTAGTATTGAGTTTTGGTGTTTCTTTCTGCAGGGACCTGGTGGGTCTAGTGAGGGTTCACCAGCATGTGGGAAAGTCTACCACCAGCAGCCCCTGAGGTGATCTTTGGTGATTTACAGATGTTGCTCAGCTTCTAGAATGAAGGATATTTATTCTTCCCAATGTTCGAGTCTGCTGTGCTGCCCGTGCTTCATCTTACCGTAGCATGTGGACCCTCTTAACCCTATGTGTTCTTCATCATTAGCTCCTCATTTTCACTCCGGCCTTCTCTGTACCTTTCAACTTTTCTGCCTTAACCTGAGGCCACAGATGTTTTCCTGTCCAGCCTACCCACCCCCTCAGCCCCTGCCCCTCATGCCTGTTCCCTCTGTCCTAGTACACTAGTACACACTCATGATACCTGTACCTCCATTGCCTACAGCTTGCCTTCTACTTTCCAGTCCACCTCCACATTTCTGCTGATTTTCACCCCCAGACTGAGCCATTGCATCCCTTCTCCCTCTCCTTTTCCTGCTCTCTAAATTTGAATTCCTCTTTCTCTTCAGTGTCATGCCTTTTCTTGTGGGCTCTCTCTCTCTCTTTCTTGTGCATGTGTGCATGTTTGCACACTTATAGAGGTCATAAGTCAACCTTGGTTGCTGTTGCTTAGCAGTTGGGTTTTTTTCTCTTTTCATTCCATTCCTTCCATTTATTTATTTATTTATTTATTTATTTATTTATTTATTTATTTATTTATTTGAGACAGGGTCTTGTATTCAGCCTGAAACTCTCTGAGTAGGCTAGGCTGGGTGGCCAGTGACCTCCAGGTTTCCTCTTGTCATATGCTTCCCCAGTGCTGGAATTATAAGCTTGTGCCACCGTATATTCCTTTTTGTCTATGCCTTCTGGGGATCCAAACTCAGGTTCTCATGCTTGCAAGTAAAGCATTTTAAAGACTGAGCTATCTTTCTAGCCCTCTTCACTACCGAGCTTTTACCTCCAATCCTTTATTTTTTAAAAATAAATGTATGTATAAATTGGAATAAATTTAAAATAATATAAAAGAAAGTATAGTGTAGAAGTTTGGGGGTATGGTGAAAATCATGTTTGGAAACATACATAGCATACATTTTAGGCTGCTTCATTTCTTCATAGTGCATCATCTGCATTCTGATGACTACCATAAAGCACTTGGGGTTTTGAGCCAGAAATCTACTGGTTCCCATCTTGTACACTATAAAAATTTGTCACTTATATTGGTTTAATAAAACACTGATTGGCCAGTAGCCAGGCGGGAAGTATAGGAGGGGCAACCAGACTAGGAGAATTCTGGGAAGAAGAAAGGCAGAGACGCAGTCACCAGCAAGATGCAGAGGAAGCAAGATAAAAATGCTGCACTGAGAAAAGGTACCAAGGGATGTGGCTAAACATAGACAAGAATTATGGGTCAATTTAAGTTGGAAGAGCTAGCTAATAGTAAGCCTGAGCTAATAGGCCATACAGCTTATAATTGATATAAGCTTCTGTGTATTTCTTTGGGACGGAATGACTGTGGGACCAGGTAGGACAGAAACTTCTGTCAACACTCCCATCCCTCAGCGTACATAGTTTCACATTATCTTTCCAACCCCAATCCAGGCAGCTGGACTGGAACCCTTGGCATGGACTGGCACTGGCATCTCTGTAGGTGATTTTGATGGAGCCAAGGCTGGGGGCTGCTTGTTGCCATCTTTTATGTGATGTTGGAGAGCAAAGGCAAAATGACTCTGGGGTAAAACAACAAGATAAATGACAGAGTCACTGTGAGAATAGCACATTCAGAATAAAGAGAGGGTGAACTAGGAACAAAATGTAACGGAATGTAATCTTTTGGTATGCTTGGTGCAACTCTCCTTAGAAACTATAGACATTTTCTATCATGGCCTAACTTAAACCTCTAGTTTCCTTCATATTCCTAGGGAAACATTCGTCCAGTGTTCTAGAAGGTTGATTGGCCCCAACTTACTTCAGGCTTATAGATCCCAGTTCTGGCCTCCTCAGGTTTTGGACCTAGAATGACAATTTGTTACATTGATTGTGAAAAATCTTTCCTAATTTGTTCAAGGTAAGTTCTACTTCATTAGGCAGACACTGCCCACCTTCTGCTGGAATCAGAGAAAGGATGATCCCTTTCATACTGTAGGAGAGATGGGAGGGGAGGGGCGTTCTTGTCCATGGACTTCATAGCGTAAGGCTCCACTCCGGCCAGGAATCTGCTTGAGATTTTCACCAGTGTTCCCATCTCCCTGACTGACTGTTCTCTGTTGTCTCAACCTTCAGAACTCCCAACCATTCCAAGCCAAGGACTGATTCTGCCCAAGTGCAGTGCAGGCTCAAGAGGCAGCTAGCTCACTTGGCCTGGGTCGTGAAGGTTCTTTGGATAGTCTTGTCCCTACTGCTCTTGTTCCTGGTTCCTGTCACTGGCAGATGCCCTGTTTCTAGCTCACTGACAGCCTGCACAACTTTGGCTTCTGTTTGGTGTACACTCGGAATCTCTACTTAGACTAGCCTGCCGCAGGCTCTGACTAGGATGGCTTTCCTGTACTGTTAGTGGCTGTGTGTGTGTGCACTTGGTGTGACCTGTGGCTTCTTTGGATACACTTCTATGATGTGTTGCATCTTTTGACTAGTCACTGAGAAAAAGAAGAGAAAAACATGAAAAGTGTGTTGGATGATTCTCCTGGGCTGGAGTTTTTCTAATGAGAGAGGAGTTTTGTTTGTAAACATTCTTCCCCTTGGGCTGAATATTCATACAAGACCAAGTTACTTTAATTTAGCTTTTAAAGTCACAGGCATATGTCTGTTATAGGAACTAGACCTCTTATCTTTTCAGCGGCTGGAAACACTGTCACAGAGCAACCCCCTGTTGTGCCCTGTCTCCCCCAGAGCTTCCTCAGATCTCCCTTTGTTTCCTCTCCAAGTGCCCGAAGTCTCCTTTATAGACAATGACCCACTTTCCTCCCCTTCCCAGCGTCTTGACGCCTGTATCCTCCAGAGAAAGTATCCCTAATTAGTCACACCTGGTTCTGGTTTGCGCCATGGGCACTCAGGTGCAAGGTCCAGGAATCGGGCTCAGCGTGCTCCTGTGGATAGTAATAATGCATGCCTCCCGGTATTGCCATGAGCTTTGATAGAGTCAAGATGTGCGGCCAGCACCCAACGCGAGCAAGCACCCAGTGCTTTTCCTTTGGGATTTCTGTAGCTTAATTGCTTCTCAGGGGTCAGTGTTCCCCATTGTGAGTGGAGGGCAGGGCTTTGTCCCCACTATTTCTTTCAATTTCCCCCTGGGTCAAAGTTGTATCCTAATAGGAAATCTAGCAAATAATGTTGACTAAGAGAGCATCTGAACACTCCTGGGAACAGGGGATCATCCTTACTAAGGAGTTAAAGAGAGAACAGTGAGAATTTGATAACTGCTAGTATCTTACCTTTCCCTTTGGTCTGCAGTGCCCTTCTCTGGGGCAGGCCACATTGGTTCCCATTTCACAGATGGGAAACGGACTTACGGAGGTAATTATTTTGCTGAAATCATGCAAGCGCTAAGAGAAAAGCCACAACCTCTGCTTCCATGTAGCATGGGTTAGCGCCTATGCTGACTGTGTCACATGATTCCCTGCATCTCCATCTTCGGCATGCATGTGAAACTGTGTCCGGCTACCTCCCTGGTTGGCAGGAGGAGAGGGTATCACTGTACTGCATTGTCTGCGGTGTGGTGTAAGATTGCCAGGTAAGATGTATCTAGGCCAAGTCCTGGGGGAAGGAGGACAATGATAGCCTCTCTTTGGAGTGCTGGTATGGGGTTTCCAAGCAGTGGGGCAGAGGTTACTATGATATGAGCAAAAGAAAGTAGCAAGGCTCCCCTGGGGTAACACGGCCTCCCAGAGTTGATTCTTCTACTGAGGGTTGTTTAATGGTTGTTGAAGGTCAAAAGATATTTTCCTCAATGGTCAGAAAGCCAAATGAATTTCTGGTGTAGATGACATCTTACTTTTCTCTTTGTGGATGGAGGTGGTGTGTAAAATTGTGAGAGCTATAGATATTGTGCTAATAGTTGCAGTAGTAATACTGTCTATATGTATTACAGACAGGCACCTTTTAGGGGTTGGAGATCAGATTCTAGCTCTGTGGAATTTTATAATTCACCTCCTGAAAGGATCTTAAAGAACCAAAAGCTATGGGCTAAGGGCTCAGTGATTAAGAGCTCTGCCTGTTTTTAGGAGGACACTGGTTTGATTCTCAGCATCCACATGATGACTCACAACCATCTGTAACTCTAATTCTAAGAGACTGTGATGCCTTCTTCTGAGCTCCATAAGAAGAAGTTTCCAATCACATATGGGATACACAGACATACATGTAGGTAAAACATCTATACAGAGAAAAAGATTTAACACAACAAAACACCATCAACAACAACAAACTAGCTATTGCCTCTCTGAATCTCTTATATCCTTCTATTCAAATGTGGGTTACCTGTAAGTAGATTCTTCTAACTCTGGTGTGCCATGGTTCCATGCAACAATACCTACAATAGCCACCAAACACATGCCAGTACCACCTACAATATTTATGTATGATATCAGGGTGTATTATTTCATGTTGAATTCCCGAATGAGTGCAACAAATTCCTAGGAGAGAGAAATAAGTGGGCTGAATGAAGAAAAGCATGCTTCTCCATCCAATAAATAACCTCCAAGGACCTACTGTGTGCTATGCTCTGAGAATCTGGGAATTGTGTTGAAGAGAACAGTGGACTTGTCTTCATGAATCTTTACACCTAGTGAAAGGAACAGCAATGTCAACAGAATAAGCAATACAGTGACTTAATTATGAGGGTGGCAGTCAGAGGATGTAGAAAATTTATGTGCTGAGAACTGAAGCCAGAGAGAGAGAGGGTGAGGTCACTCTATGCTTACATGTCAAGTTACAAACAATTGGTGGCAGGGTAATAGCATTCCATTAACATGTGGTAAATAATACTCAAGATTCAGGCAGTAGACTTATGATCTAGGAATCCTAAGATGCATAACTTTGGGGTGCTTATGGCCTAAGAAAAAACTTGGATGCATGGAAGTTACCTTGCAACAAAATTGGTAAGTAAAAATAGCTAGAACTGCATAGGAAGAAAGAAAAAACCATTCACCTGGAGGTGTTTATGTTTCCACAATATCAAATAGAACTTTGGTGAAGTCAGACATTCCAGTCAGTGAAACAGGGGTGGAGCCACAGTGAGGGCTGCAAGGAATGCCTAGCTGAAGAAGAGGAGTTCGGTGTACCCAGAATATGCTTGTGAGGGAAGTCACAGGGAACTCCCAAATACAAGAGCCTGGTTCTAGCGGGATTTTAAAAATGTGAATTTGGATGCATAAGAACAGCATGACAAGAATAACAGGAATTTTCGGTTCTTCATATCTGAGGATGATAGAAGGGCCATGCTTAGGTTTAGCTGGAAAAGTCACATTGAAAGGAAGTTGAACTTTGAGTTTAGATCACAGAATGCAGCTGCAGTATAGTATGTACGTCTGTGGGTCTAGGGAGCAGCTAAAGTCGGAGGAGCATGATCTTGAGTCAGATGCCCAGAAGTGACAGTGAAACTGTCAATAGTCCAGGGAAGACAGCACAGCATAGACAGTTTGCAGAAATCAGAGACACAAGAAGCTATTTCTGAAGGGTGGGAGGAGCGGTGATTTCAGGGGAGTGAGAGGGATAGTTAGGATTCGTCATGTGCAGGGGGATGGCACATGGTGCAGAGTTTGGTAGCAGAAGGCACCGATGGCTGCTTGCAGCACTGTTTCGGTGCCTTCATGATGAGGAGCCAGATCGCAGTGGGAAGAAGTGGTGAGGCAGGCAGCAGCCAGCACATACCGTTTGCTTGAGAAATATGTCAGAAAATACAGGGTAAAAATAGACCAATGATTGGTGGGACACTGGGGTCAAGAAGGGAAGCCTGAATATTTAAGGTGGGGGCATGGGACTGTAACAGAAGTTAGAAAATGATGATCAAAAATGGGTTTACAAATCCCCTTGTAAACACTGAGCACCAACAGTGAATCTAGACATTCGAGACATTGTGCTGATTGTTGGGGAGACAGCATGAATAAAACACGGAGTCTTCATGCAGTTTGCCTTCTAGAGAGTGAGCAGATAGCACATGGGTCCAGCAATAGTTGAATTTAGCAACTTGCAATAAGTGCTAGAAAGTCCAGAAGTGGCCCAGAAAGGAAGAATTGGCTAAATTAGAAGTTGCAGATAAAATTGGGAGAGCAGAGAATGGGCTACTCTCTCTGTTGGGAAGGGAAAAAAAAGAGTGCTTCAAAATTATTTCTTTTAAATAGAAAAAATGAAAATAAGGAAATAGTTTAACATTTCTAGTTCAGATGCCTTGTTTAGCAAATAGTCAACGTCATGGGGTAAGACTAGAGATAGGAGGTAATGTGTGACCTTAGGTGGGCTCTGCTCCATTCAAACGTCCAGTTACCCTGTGATTGTAGAGGATGCCATTCTTACTCTATAGATGAGTTAACTAGAGGGACAGAGAAAACCCAGGGCTGGAAAAGGTGGGGACTGGGGTGTGTGTGTGTGTGTATGCATGTTTGTATATGAGTGTGTATGTATTTATGTGTATGTGTGTGTATGCATGTGTGATCACCTGGATATATTGTCACTGGACTAATTTCCCAAGGGTCAGCTCAGGGAGGATTGTTGTGTCATGAAGAGTTTAGTCTTTTCTCCCTGCTCTATACCAAGCAGGAGACCTGGAGTGGAAGCAGCACCTGCATGTGGAGCAGTTAAAGACGGGAAAGTCAGGTGACCCCATGCGCACTTGTTATTGCATGCTTTGCCCTTGGGAGTAGTGGATCATCAAGGATATAACAGAAAAGGAAGAAGACCATGACGGTAAGGAGGTAATGTATGATCGTAGGTGGGCTCTGCTTCATTCTGAAGAGCAGACATGCTCCATGTAACGGAATGAAGCTGGGGCTTGATTAGGTTGAAACCAGAAACATCAAGGCAACCAAAATCAGTGATAAGAGAAATGGTTTGTTTTCCTTATTTTCTTTATGTCCATGTTTGTATCTATCCCTAGCAAAATGAGAATCTAGATGGGAGAGACCTCTTCATTTAAGGAATAAGGAAACTCAGTACTGAAAGATGGTTTAATTTTCCAAAACCATAGAGTTTGTTATTAGAGGAACTAGAGGTAACGTCAGAAAACTCCATGTTGAGGCCTTATTCCATTATCTTTCTGTTTTCAGCTCCATTCTACCACCTCCCTTCCCTACATTCTTTTCAAGGCTGAGGTGGAAACTTAGAGCTTGTACACACTAGACAAGTAGTTTACCCCTAAACTATATCTACAGTTTTTGAGACATAGTTTCTGTATAGCTCAGTTGACTTTGAACTCAGAGAACCGCTTCTGTCTCATATTCCCAAGTGATGGAGTTTTAGATCTGTACTGCCATAGTCAACTCCAGTTCTATCCCATTAACCTTGCTATTGTCACTGTATATGGAAGAAAGGGCAGACTTAAGACGTCCTGGGCTTGAGGGGCATCTAGTTCAGGTTCAGACTTTTAAGGATGCAGAAACCCCAACAAGCACAATTGTACTTCTTCACCCTTCCTGGTGATGGGCATGCAGCTGACTGAGTTAGAAGTGGGGCCTCCTGCCTCTTTGCTGCTGCCACAGAATTGTGTCCCCAAGATCCCAGTCCAGAGTAAAGACTGTAGAGTGTCTTCTTCAGAAACCCAGGAGGAAGAATTGGCATGGGGCTTTTAGTCTACATTCATGCAAAATGAAATCTGTTAGATGGGATAATGAGCTCCATATTTTATAAACTATTTTAAGCCTGTCTCAAAATAAAGTACAGGACCAGGGGTGGAGGGGTGGAGGAAGGATGTAAGTCTTGGAGACAAAATGGCATGGCTTACTCATCCGTGTTTTCATTTGAATGATCCCAACCCCAGTACAAGTCCCTCAGTGATACTGTAATGGAAACCACATTTTTTCCTTGCTGGAAGTTTCAAGATGAGCACAGCCAAATGTGCTGAGACATAATTAAGGTTACAAACTCTCATTCCCAGTAATACACAAACCTTTCACCCAGGGGGCTCCAGCTAGAGACAGTGTGGTTGAAAAGCAGTTGAAATTATAGAGATATTTCTTCCACAAGTGTCTGGCCCACCACAACTTTTTTCTAGACCTTCCCTTTCTGTCCATCCCTCTCCCCATTCCCTTTCACTGCTGCCTCATGCACATGAATAAATGAGAGCCATGGTTTTGACTCCTTCTCTACCACAGGGAGAGAATCCCAGATGCAGGAGGCTGGGCCAGGCTGGGAGCAACATGTGCACAGCAGGAGTGGGGAGCGAGGGAGCCTGCTGTGCATGTGGAGAGCTGGAGGGAAAGTGAACAGTATTGTTGCTGGGTATAGGAGATGGGGATGCTTTGCTCTCATCACTGGAACATCCATAAATTCCACAGGCCGCAAAGTCCAGTGCATAGGCAGGTCCTGAGACACAAGGCGGGTCCCTTCTGTGTTTGGACCTCAGGGGCAAGTGCCTTCTCTGCTTGGGTCTTCTTTGCCTTTGAAAGCTTTCTGGACTTGGAAAGATCAAAGTTAAAAAACTAGGCACAGGCATAACAGCTTTGTGAGCTCGCTTTCTTCCCCATTTAAATATGCTTTAACAGCTGGAGTATGTAAAATAGTGAGAATCCTTAGTCCATATAGTCATTAATTTTCGTGGGGAAGTTGCAGACCAATGTTCACCTTATAGGGAGGTCCCAGAGAAAAGACAAAGAAAAGGTTCTGATATTTCTCCCTTGGTTTCATCCCCTGCTTCTGTAGACCAGGACGGGCTGCAGCTAGGCACTCTGCCTGGCTCTATAGAGAGCTTATCATCACCGTATTTCTCTTCTCACTCTTCCCACCTTGTACAAATAGGTGAATAATTGTAATAACAATAAATGTCAGGAAGAAGTATTAATTAGAGCCCCCCATTTTGTGTGTGTGTGTGTGTGTGTGTGTGTGTGTGCATATAGAAGCCAGAGGACCCTTGTTTTGAGATAGGGTCTGTCACTTGGCCCAGAACTTGCTGAGTAGGCTGTTTTGGTGGCCAGTGAGCACCCAGAATCCACTGATCTCTACCTCTCTGGTACTGGGACTGTAAGTGCTTGCCACTGTGTCCAGCTTTTGGAGATCAAACTCAGGTCCTCATGATTTTAAAGAAAGTACTTTACTGGCTGAACCAGCACTCACTCAGAATTAAAATACCATATATGTGTGTCATGTGCCACCCTATAAATGGCAGCTGCTTTTTTCTCCCCATGGATATTGTTTAGGATGGCATTGGCTGTGTGTAACTGAGTTCAAACTCAAAATTCCTTAAACAATAAATGTGTGTCTTCTCTTCCACTTTCTCTTGAGTGTTTCAGAAGTTGGGCAGTTAAGTCAGAAGCTCCATATTGTCAGATTGTTTCTTATGTAGTCTGCTTGGCTTCATCAGATGAACCATACCCATGTGGTGAGACAGTTCATTAGTTTTAGAAAATTCTTTACCAGCATCTCCTTTTTCTCCCCTCTCCTTGATTAATGTTGCGATTTCTCACCCTGTCTTCTGCGTTCTTTATTGTTTCCGTATTTTTCATAATTTTATGTCTTCTGATACATTCTGGACAATTTTCTCAGATCTATCTTCTGGCTTATTAACTTCCTACTTAGCTGTGTCTAATCTGCAATCAAATGTGTGCACCGACTTATTACTATCAATTATTGTACTTTTTAGTGCTAGAATGCCTAGTTAACTGTTTTCCAGACTACTCTCCGGTTTCATGAAACACTTTTGAGCTCACCTTTAATTTCTTTGGACTTGGTATATTTGTTTCATTGTTTTTGTTGGATAATTCTATCTGTGAAGATATGTGTGTTGGTTTCCCTTTGTTTTCCCATAGGTTAAATTGACAAATAAAAGTGAAATATACTTACCCCGTATGGAATGATCTTTGATATCTAGGTGTGTGTTGTGAAGTCACTACTGTAGATGTGGGTCATTTTTTTGTAGTCTGTTGTTCCTGGTAGTTTTTGCTGATAGTGTATTTTTCCTTTTGGGTTTGGTTTTTTTTTTATTATGTCATGTTCTCTATTTCGAGAATGTATTTATGGGGATAATTTACCACTGTTTCGTACAGATTGGCAGATGTTCTCAGACAAAAGTTGCTCTGTGTTGTGGACTGAGTTCTTTGGATTCTCCAGCTGTTGGCTTTGTAACTGTTGCAATTATGTTAACTCTTGGTTGCTAATGCTTTTAAGAAGTTTGACTCCAAGACCCCAGTTCCTTGAAACCTAGAATGGCAATACTTTCCCTGCAACAATTTTTGTTCTTTTTTTGTCAGGCTCCTGGTAATGCCACCAGTCTAATTGCATCCAAACCTAAGTGAAGTGCTTGAGTCACAGGCAACTGAGTTTCAGAGTTGCCAGAGAGCTGGCTAATCTCTGGGAGACTTTTACTTAGAAGATGATGCTATCCCCTGGGAAGAAGCTCAGCTGGGAGTAGTTATTTTTGTGTGAACATTTTCTCCTTGGGCAAGTCTTGAACTTTGGATTCTGTTTCTGTCATTCCTTCTGATTTCCCAAAGCATCATTTAATTTTGCTTCTGTTTCTTGCCTATTGGCAAATGCTCTTCATGTAGAAGTCTCTTTGTGTTCTAGGTCTTTGTATTTTCAACTTCTCCTGGGTTCTGACCTCATGACTCTTTGTTGCCTTCTTAGTTCTTTTTAATTAAGTACTTTCAAGAATACGCAAAGAAACATAGAAAGCAGTTGTTCTCAGTGGAAGGGTTGGACCCATTCATTTTTCCTGCCACCACAAGAAATGGGGAGTCCAGGACCCAAATCCTGGCATCTCTATTCTACCATCCTTAGAGTACCAAGCTGGTGGCTATAACGCCATATGTTGATGGAGAATTGATAACCCAACAAGCCTTCATGCGTATATTCACTTTGTTCCCTTTAACGTTAAGACAATATAGCCAGGTGGTGGTGGTGCACTCAAAGGAGAAGCAGGTGGATCATTGAGGCCAGCCTGGTCCAGTACAGTCAGGTCTACACAGAGGAGCCCTATTTTGAAAAACAAAACAAAAAGGATTAAGAGAATGTTTTCCAGGTGCCTTTAGACTGTTTTCATGATTCAACGGCTATAATTTCACCAGCAATTCCCAAATAAATCACTAGAAGGTGATAACAATTTCTGAGTTTACTGTAATTAGCACACGTAAGGCCAGAAGCACATGACCCTTGATTTCTGAACAAAATATAAGCCCTGTGAGCAGGAATGAATGGTGTAAACAGTCCCTGGCAGGCTGGGCTCAGCCAAAGTTAGCAGTTAAGAAGCGTAACCATTGGGTTGGAGAGATGGCTCAGTAGTTTAAACCACTTGTTACTACTCTAGAGAAACCAGCTTTAATTCCCAGCATTCATGTGATGGTTCACAACTGTATGTAACTAATCTCAGGGGATCTGACACCTTCTTCTGACCTCCACAGGCACAAGATACACATTTGGTACTCATACATGCAGACAAAACATTCCTACACATGAAAAATAAAAATAAATAAATCTTAACACATCCTGTTTGGGAGGGGGGATGTGGGAAGACAGAGACAGAGAGACAGAAAGAGAAGTGTAATTATGGTTCTTGCTCTACCTGGGAACCTACCTGTGCCAATGTTTCCAGAAAATGTAGACTGGGTGTGGTGGCACATACCTGTATTTCCCACACGCAGTAGAAGAATCATGAGTTCAAGGCTAGTCTATCTCAGACGACCAAATGATTGTGAGATGGTTCAGCAGGTAAAAGTACTAGCTGGAAAACTGATGACCTGAGTTCAATCCTTGAGACTCAGAGGATGAAAGGAGAGAATCAACTCTTACAAACAGTTCTATGACCCCTACACACATACCCAAGCATGTATACATAAATGAATAATAAATACTTATAATTTAAAAATTTAGAAAATAAGAATTGGTCCTTTGGTCTTAATCACAATCAACAAGGTGGGAGGTAGAGAAGGGAGGTAGCCAAACTTAACAAAGTATTCCGAAATACAAATAATGTATTTGAAAACATGCTTATAATTTAAAAACTCTGGGAGTTTGAGATAACCCGTGATCAAAGCATAAATTTCAATTTTGAAATTTATTATAATTAAAATTGTGTCAGAAATAATTGCTTTAATGTAAATTCTTTTTCAAAATGTGGCCATGTTACAAGGGCTATGTTATATGTGCTTCATTCTTGGCTGAGCAGTCCACAGTCACTTCTTCTTCTGCTTTCATCATCATCCTCTGCACAAAGAAACTTCTCTGATTAGGTCTGAGAGCTGCAGTAATATACAAGTGTCATTATAGAATTTAGAGAGCAGTTTGATTCCGTGTCCACAAATAATAGTAGTAGCTTTACCCCAGGGACATGGGAGCTCCCCAACCATGGATTCTTGGACATATTTACGGTACTATACATGTGTTTACTCCTTTGGAGTGAGCCTTAACTCTAACCTTTCTAGCATTGGTTACCCCCATAAATTCATGCCACCCATCATTGCAGTTCTCAGGATGTACAGTGGGTAAAACAGCAGATGCTTTCACCCTGACCGGCACCCTGGGTAGCACCTTCCAGTGCTGTGGTAGCTGTCTAGCAGGGAGGAAGCTTTCTGGTCAGTACTGACTTGATTTTTTCATGTCCTAGGGCCAGTGTTTGTGGTGTCTTCCACAATAGGATCTTGAACCAACAAGGGCAATGACTTTAACTTATACTGTTTTGGGAGTTTCTGAGAGAACAGCTTAAGGGGAAGTGTCCCCACCTACATTGAGCTTTTTACTTGACAACCTATGGTTTCTGGGGTAACTGCAGTTTAACATCTCTATATCTATCTATATGCACCTCTGTCTATATAGCTTATAAATAGTAGGTTTCCACATGGCTTTTCCCTTTAAAAATGGACGGCAAACCTACAACAACTAAATTAGAATATATTGAGCTCACTGGTTGTTTTGTAGATGGACTTTCTTTTTTTCAGTATGTTGGGTGGTTAAGCATGAGAAGGCTTTGAGTCGAAACGTCTGGTTTAGCTCAAGACTGTAACACTTACTGCTCTGTGTCATTAAATGTATCACTTAGTCTCTGGACCTCAGTGTCCACGTGTTAACAAATATCGTGTTTGTCTATCTTATTCATATTTATTGCTTAAAATATCAGCTAATAACTTAATCTTTATTGTCTAATATCTAAATTTTTAAAGTGAAGAGGATGGTGCTGTGGTCAGGAGGAGACCTGGGTTCTGAGAGGTCCTGGAGACAACTCACAGGTATGAGCACCAGGCACTGAGACAATGTCTAGGTAGATAGAGCAAAAATGTCAGCACCCATTTGCCTTGAATTTTGTCCATCACATTGGGGAAAAACTTCTGTTAGGTTTCTCTGTGAACTTGGTTGTTTCAAGAAGGGGATGGCCATCAATGTCCTTCTAAGGCCTCTTCACCTTGAGGCTGCTTGCCAGGCAACTGAAGTGAGCGTCCTCTGAGGAGGCAGTTCCCCTGCTGGCTCAGCCAACCAAGGTCATGGTGCTTCCTGCCTTGCTGGAGTTTCTTATTCATTAAGTAAATTAAGGGATTGCATGGCCAGCCCTGAATAATGGACACACTAATTGGCAGACATTAGAAAGCTCCAGCAATGATAAATCTTCAGGCTTTGGGCAGTATCTGCTGAAACCTGTTCTTATCGACTACTTCAGGGCTGAAGGATCCAAGCATGGGAGTGAATGTCAGTCTTAATCCAGAGATGGAGTGGCTGAGGTAATAGATTCTTGGGGGTGCTGGTAGGTAGACAGCAGGCCCTGGGTTGAATGTTTGAAAGACAATAAGAGACAGGGTCTCCTCTTCAGGTAGTAAAAGTGATTGTAGCCACCACTTCCGGCAGAGGGAGGACAGTCCAGGTCTTGGAAGATAATTTATGTCAGAGATAAAGTGTGGCTGTTGTGGGCATCTTGGCCTGTCCTGGTTACTCATCTGAAAGGCAAAGACCCACTGGTACCTGTGTATATGACGGATTAAATGGATGGAAGGACAAGTGGGTTGGGAGAGATCATGAGCTCTCTTGTACATATATGTTCTTCTCTAGCCAGTGCTCTGGGCTGACATCTGAACGCTGAGGAGAGGATCACTGTGCACAAGTGGAGGGAGCTGCTTTCATTAGGGTTCTCTGTAACACATAGGGCAGATGATGCTGAGCTTGTGAACACAGATGAGGAAGATGGACCAAACTGCCATCGGTACTTGACATGATCTAGTGGAGACTCTAACAACTCAGGCTGTTAGGCACTTGTAGGGATTTGAGAGGCCTGGAGCCTGTGTCCTGGGTTGTACACCATGGGTTTGTGGCCCCACTAAAGCCATTTTAGACATCCTTTAGCAACAGCTACAACAGAAGAGGCCAGCAGGGGTGGCTGGCAGGATACTTGAGAGCAAATACAAGCACTGAGAATACAAAAGTGTGAGACTTAAGAAGTTCAAACTAGAGCTCTCTTGCTTCTGTTAAGGACACTTCTTAAGTGATGAAGATTAGCAAACAAATTATAGAAGAAGTCCTCAATTATGAGGTAGTGCTACTTACTCAACAAACACTCCTTGAATATCCACACCATCTTTTATGAGCATAAGCAAGGCGGGCAGAGTCTTCATCTTCATGGAAACTACAGTGAAGGGGAAAGATGCTCAGTTGAATGGTACCTGGGAAGCAGAGAAGAAAATACTGGCTGTGGACTTGGACTTAGAAGGTCTTAAGGATGAGATGAAACTGGACCTCTGAAGGTGGAACACAGATGAGAAGAGAGAGTCTGGAAAATAATCTTCGTGAGAAAGAGATGTGTCTGTATAGATTGTGTGTGTGTCTAGAATGAAACACAAAGCTGGAACCACTGGCTCGGAGGGCTTTATGTCCCACATTGGAGACTAGGGGTTTTGCTTCTATTAGGCTGCCAGTGGGAGATTTTGAGTGAGGAAAGCAACTTGCTTGATGTTTTCCTGGCCGAGGTCACTTAGTTGCATGGGTGTTAGCAGGTCTGCAGGCCATGATTGTTTCAGTATGTTCTCTTCCTGGCCTTCTCATGGGAGCGGTGATAATTTTATTTTTACCCACCTCTCTGTGTTGGGTGTGCTCCAGCTTAGCAGCTCTGTGCTTCTAGTTAGAGGAGAGCTTCTGTTCAAAGTGCTATGTGGGTGGAGTCTTTCCGCCACAGTGGAAACCCTGCTACTCCTCCTGGGTGTTGACCTTGGCCATAGAGGGTGTGTTCCTTGATTTAATGGTTTTTTTTCTTCCTCTGCTTTTTAAGTTCTGTCCTCTGAATGACCAAGGGTTTCTTAAGAGAGCTAGATAGAGCCAGGGCAACATATGAGTTGGGTGTGAGCAAGTTGTCATGGGAGTATAAGTCTTTGCTTCAGTTAGATTTACTTCCACTTTATCATAAGTACCAGAAGCTTCATAAATTTAAATTGGTTTCTAGGAACAGACCCAAGTCCAGGAACATTTCCTAGTGTGGAAGAATGGATTGTCAGCAAAGTTAGGGGGTGCATTTTTCAAGATAAAAACCTATTTATCTGGGTATGATATTATATTGTGAAAGTGTAAGTCAGATAAATCCTCTCCCCCCTCAAGTTGGTTTTGGTTGGCATTTTATCATAGAAACAGAGGCCCAAGCAGAACAGTTATTAAGTGACAATCTCGGTGTCAGACACAGGTTACCTCCCTCTGAGTTATTAGTCAGAGAGGCCCCAGAGACGCCCAAAGCAATATAGATGCTTGTCATTGCTCCTGGTTGGCTACCGTAACTAGATGGTAAGACAGGGTTGCTAAGGACACCACGCACAGAGAAATCACTCCTGAACTGACCAGGAAGCGCTCATTGCTGGCTGGCTTTCATAGCGCTGGAAGGTGCATTGCAGGCTGCTAGGCGAGAAAAGACATCAATGACCTCATCCAGCACTGGGCCTCACATGATACAGTACTGACCTCCCAGGCACAGTGTGCTCACCAGGACAACAGTGGTAACACTGTCTATGGAGGCAACAAACTTCTCTCTTGCTTGGATTTGAGGCTTACTCAACAGGAGTATGTTGGTATGCCTGGTACTATACCGTAGTCAGAAGTCACAGGCCCTAGGGGAAAGCCTATGCTATTGTTGTTTTTCTAAATGGTCATAGTATCATACTGCCTTCTAAATATTTATGATTATATCCATAGATTTGTGTCGCTCCCAAATGGGTAGTGGTTAAGGCAGAGATGCATTACTGTTCAAAGTGCTGGGAAGAATTCACTATGAGTGCTCATCTATAGATGGGACATCTATATGTAAGGATGCTCCCACGAGCTCCTGGCACAAAAATAAGTCTCTCATTTATGTCCTAAATAAAAACCAAATTACAATACAATTAATCTTGGGCCATATTCCCCACAAGGGAGCATCTTGAGAGCAGGTGGAAAGAGTGTAAGAGCCAGACGTTTGGGAGGAGAGCTGTGAAACACTGTTCTCTAGGCAGTACATGGCTGTGCTCAGGAATGCACAGCATCTGTGGTGACCTACGAAAGACCTGTACAAGACCAAGTCGGCTAATCATTTCTGCATGGAGCAGGGCTAGGCCCCAACGGCCCTGCCCCTGTTTGAGGAGCTTTTGGCAGCTGCTGGCTTCTGGGAGAAAGTCACTTTTAGGAGTGTGACCACTGGAAGGCTGTCCATGCCCATGCACCTGTGGGCATTAATTGGAATCAGTGGGCTAAGAATAAATGAAATATTATAAAAGAGAGACCTGAAATCGGAGGGAGATTTGATGGGGGATGGTCCTGGGGGGAGCTGGAGGGACATAGTGAGGAGTGAATATGATCAAGATACATTTTATACATGTATGAAAATTTCATTAAACAAAATATGAAGATTAAAACGTCTAGATTTAATTTAAAAAGAACCTGGGGCCGGGCAGTGGTGGCACACGCCTTTAATCCCAGCACTCAGGAGGCAGAGGCAGGCGGATCTTTGTGAGTTCGAGACCAACCTGGACTACAAGAGCTAGTTCCAGGACAGGCTCCAAAGCTACAGAGAAACCCTGTCTCGAAAAACCAAAAAAAATAAAAAATAAAAAGAACCTGGGAATATGGCCCAATGATAATGATTGCATTGTAATTAGTTCTTACTTATGATATAAATAAGATACTTTTATGTACTGGGAACTTATAGGAGAATCCTTATATCAACTCTCATACTATTATAGCTCATGTTTCACAGATCAAGAAACTGAGGCAAAATATCTAATGACATGCCTAAGTCATTTGGCTTACATACTGCAGGTATAATAGTATTCTAACCTAGCTTTTTATCCTAAACCTCCCGTCCTCTCCATTCCTCCATCTGGAGGCCCTGGTGAGAATACCTGGACTCCTGGTATTGGAGGTAGAGTCAGATGGTGAGCTGTTCACGTTTGCATTGGATCGTCTTCTAGCCCCGAAGTATCTTGGACTGTGTGATCTTAGCCTTCTTTTTGTGTTGAAGCTAAGTTACCTCTGTCCTTTTTGGAGTTCAAATTAACACCTGCTCATCACCAAGTGAACCCCTGGAGTCCTCTTGCTCTGTCATTCAGTCTTTAGTCCTCTGCAGAATGTGAGGGGGTGGGATGACAGATGGAAGATCAAGTGGCAGATGGAAGATCAGATTTCAGACATCTTGGGCTTCATTGAGATCTACATAGTTCAGAGTGAGAAGAGACTGGTTGGTATATGACAAGGGGATTACGTGGTCCTGCTGCCATGAGCTGGGGGCTAGTACACGGTTTTCTTCTTTGTGGGAGAAAAACATTTTTTTTCCACGAGCGTATGGAGGGTGGAAGAATAAAAAGTTAGATATATAAATAACTGAAACATTTATCAAATCATTTCTGGGGAGGGCAGAAGGGGAGTGATTTTAGTGAAAGGGTTTTGCGTGTGTGTGTATATATATATGTATGTGAATGTGCGAGTTTGTGTGTACATGCGTGCGTGTGCACTGTACAGGCCACAGGCCAGTGGTGTAAGGGTGCCTTCCTCTATTGCTCCTTATTCTTTGGGACAGTGTCACACTGAACTTGGAGCTTATCAATTTGCCAAGAGTAGCTGTCAACAAGCTCCAGGCATCCTCCTGCCTCCACCTCCCCAGTGCTAAAATTACAGATGCACTCCGCCATGCCTGGCTTTTGACGTAGGAGCTGGGCGTCTAAACTTAGATCCTCATCCTTGCATGACAAGCGCTTTACCAATTGAACCTTTCCATAGCCCCTCCATGGAGTTCTGTTCAGCCATAAAGAAGGAACAAATTATGTCATTGCAAGAAAATGAATGCAACCAGGGCTTGCTTAGCAAATTAAGTGAAATAAGACAGACTTGAAAAGATAAGTATTGCATATTTTCCCTCACATGTTAAATCTAAATTAAATGTGCACTTGTATGGTGCAAAAGCAGAAGGAACATTTGAGAAGAGGAAGGGGGCAGTGGAAGGGGGGGATAAGAAAATAACAGAGGGTGACTTGGGCAGTGTGTGATGCACATGTATGGAAATGGAAACATGATAAAAAAACGCTTCATCTTGTGTAATGAGTATATGCTAATAATATTTTTGTTTTGTTTTGTTTTGTTTTAAAAAAAACAACATGTGATTTTAAAAGTCCCTGGAAGAGGCTCCCTGCCCAGACCCTTTGACGGTGGCAGTGCCTGGACACTTTAGAGTTTCACTCATACCTTAGTTAATATCAGGTAGCTGCTCTTTTAATGAATGCTAAAATAATGTGCCCAGGTGTTAATTTAAAACTCTTCCGGAAGAAGTAGAGGAGCAGTAGGCAGTGTGGGGGGAAGTAGGAGGGAGCGGGGCGGGTGGTGTCTAGGGTGAATGGAATGACTCAGATTGGTGGGAGATATTCTGGGATGGCTTCCTGGGGGCGAGGCTGTTGGCACTGTGTGTCAGGAGCTGTGGCCTAGCATTCACCAAGATAGTGCATGTCAGTTTAGCTTCTGAGATAATGGAATTAGCTCCAGTAATACAGGGTATGAAGCTGTTATTAACTTGCAAGCTTTTATAATTACTTTTCAGAAGCCCCTTTTTGCTTAGGCATAGTAAGTCTTTCTCCCAGTGCCAGGACTTCAACATTTTTTAAAATGACACTTAATTAATATAAAAGATAAACTCCCTTTAGATTTTAAGATGCCTTAGGAAGCCACTCATTCTCTCTTCAAAGACCCACTGACTCCTCTCAGGAAAGCCCTTGGAAGCTTCCCCAGGACAGCACAGAAGCAGCAGAGGGGAGGGTCTTCCCAGAGTGCCACTGCAGGACTTCCCAGGTCCAAGAAATCTCCTATGGGGAAGCAAGAAACACCGTCCTCTGTGTCAGAGCCAGATTTAGGGAGGCTGAGTGGTAGGTCTCCCAGTCAGGGTGCGGGGTGAGGGACCACAGGTGGCAGGTGGTTCTGGCTGCCACTTAAAAGGGACCATTGGTAGGTCTGAGGGGGTGGAGTGGCTTCAGCTGTATTCCCTGTGAAGTAAGCAGTGATTGCTATTCTTAGGATCCAGGGAAGCTTTAGCAACTGAGTGGGAGGAATATGAACATTTTACAAGTGCCATGCACACACAGCTCCACAGGAACCTTCTGCCCCGACACAGGCCCTGGGCGTTACTGTCACTGCTGCTTGTGTAATGGGAGCTGATCCTTTAGGCTAGATGTAAATGACTCAGCCATAAATGAATGGCCATTGAGCTCTAATAAAAATAAACAGCTTTCACTTCTCACATTTTATAACTGTTTTTTGAATATTAAATACCTAGTTTTTCCTTAGCACTAGAAATACAACTTCTCCTTTAATTTTTATAATACTGGGAGATAGTTCCAATGCTTTCCAGTTTATAAAGCACATCCATTACCTCATTTGACTGTTTTCCCAACAGCACATATAAAGTCATTTGATGGGTGGGAAGTGACCAGATGAGTGGCTGGCTTGAGACTGTCCATGAAGTACTGGTATAGGAACTTGAGCTCAGAGCTCTGTGCTCCAGTCCCACCCTTTCATTCCCCACACCAGTAGCAGTGCCCAGCTCTCCCCTCTCCTCTCTTTCTTAGGAGAATGTTTCTGAGGCTCTGTGTGTGGGTGTATTAGTCAGCTCTCCATGACTGTAGCAAAATATACAAGGCCATTACTTAGAAAGAGACCCACTGTTCTAGAGATTCGAGTGAAAGATTGGGTAGCCCTATTGCTTCGGGCTGTGGTAAGGGCAATACACCATGGCAGTCAGGCATTGCAGGGCAAACTGCTTACATCATGAGCCAGGAAGCAAAGAGAAAGGGAGAGACTAGGAAATTCCTTGTGAGGACATACCTCCATGACCTAAAGACCTTGTGCAAAACCCTACATTTAAATAATGCTATCCTGGGGTCCAAGCCTTTAGCACATGGCTGTAGGGGGACATTCAGTATCTAAGCTATAATGTTGGGAGGGATGTCTGAACAGGTTAGATTATTATAAATGTTTATGGGGCTTCAAAATGTAGGGTGAGAGGCAGTAGGGTTGAAGACTGACTGGAAAGACCTCAGGGGTGGGGTTGGGTTAGAGGGAGCACACAGATATAGCATAGTTCATCATTCAGAGGAAGTCTGGGGGGACCCCAACTTTGAGTCAGAATGAGGCTGTTTCCAATATCTCCATATACAAGCACTCAATGATGAATGGGCAGAAGTTTTCAGACCCAAGAAGATACTAAAATAGATATTTAATTGTAATTAACTATGCTATGAATCATTAAGGCAAACGTAATGCTCATAAGTAAGGTTTCTCTTCTCTGAATGTCAATAAAGCTTGCTGCTTTCCATGACCGAGTGCCATGGCTGGCTTCTTTGGGTTCTGGTTCTGGATTGCATGGATGGACAAGGACATAGGACGTCCTTCCCAGCTGACCAATCCAAAGCAGGGACCATGTCATCCAAATGGTAAGATAGAAGTGAAGTCTAGTCCTGTGTCTGGGATAAAAAGCAGATTAGGTTTTAGTTCTTCTGTAACACTGAGTTTGGAGGCTTTAGGAGATTTTCTAACTTGGGAGGTGGGTGGGAGGGCTTTAGGCTAAGTCCCTGGGTTTCAGGTGTTAAACACTGAGGTATCCTTTGAGGGCATCTGGAACTTAGGGCTTCATAATTCAAGTTCATGCCTTCATAGGTTAACATAGATGTCTGAACGCTATTCCTGAACTGCTGGCTGGGATGTTTTGCCCGTGGTAATGATGTGCTCCTCAGTGGTTAGGTGAGGGTTTCAAGGATGGCCATGAGGACTGGGAAGGATTCAGCAGTTCTGTTGATCTCACTTGGAGCTGTGAATGACAATGGCTCCTGCTCCACAGACCAGCTCCAGCTCACCGGCTTCTTAACTATGCTGGTCAGGTCAAAAGTGGCTGTGGCAGAAGGTGGATCTCATGAGGTAAGCCAAAAGACAAGAAGCGTTGAGTATGCAGGGTGGAGAGGCTGTTCAGGGTCTCTGACGTTGCAGCTCCATCTCTCACAGGACACGTGGCTCTGACTCCTGGGTCCGAGGTCTTTTGATGAGCGAGCATGTCACATGATGGACATTTCCATGGTGGTCTTGCCTTCTGTTTCATTTTGACTTTCTTTTTGAGATGCAGAAGTGGCTTAGGCCAGTTTTCACAGAGGAAGTAAAACTTAAGTTTTCCCACAAGCACAGTGCTCTTAGGAGGAAGCATCACCCAGTGTGTTAGAGGAATTGGCACTAAGGGCTGTTATTCTCAAACTTCTCCCTCTCTCTCCTTCTCTTTCTCTGCTCCTTCCATTTCTTTCTTTTTGAGACAGCGTTTCCTGGCCCGTTTGTTACCCACCGTATAGCCAAGACTGCCCTCAAACTCACAATCTTCTTGCCACAGCCTCAGGCTGTGCTGTCAACTTCCCATTTTCTAAATCTAGAGTGTGATCAATCATATTAGCAAGGAAGAGGAACTCCCATTTCCAGCAGGATCACTGAATTTAACCAAATACACTCTGAGACTCAGTCAAGTACCCAGTGCTCTGCCGCATGCTCCAGGAGACACCAAGGCTTAAACAAATCTTTTCTCTTTGAAGAAAGAGCCCATCCAGGAAAATGAGGTATAGACACACGAGTCGTCATTGTCCACAATTGAGTGATCATTAATTCAACATGGTAAAGGCCCTTCTCTGAGAAGATCATCCAATCAGAACCACCTTTAACTTCATGAGACTTGTTCCAAAGTTCCAAAGTTCAGAATTATCTTGTAAAATAATAAGAATCCTCAGGAAATTCCTTTTTGATTGTATGGATATAAACACTACTTCTGTTTGTAGATCAGGACATGGAGTCACTGGACAGAGACTATTTTTATTCCATCTCCAGAACCCAGTACACTGTCTAGTATACATTAGATGCTCAGTAAATAATGTTACATTGATGAATGAATTTTTCTAGTCTGGGACGATCAATCAAGCCTGAGCCAGCTGTTTAAACTATGATAGGATTTGAGTAGCAGCCAAGAAGATATTTCAAACTTTTCAGGAGAAATCACTGGCAACTCCATGGCAGTCTGATATTTATTTCTCTTTCATGTTTGTGAAATATTGCTCAAGTCACCCATGAACACTTGGCTATTTCCTACCTCTTTTTATCAGACCATTGGAGACGAGTTGACTCTGGGGCCTGTGACACTTGGTTGGATAATAAAGAATGAGAATGGTGATTTATTTCTGAAATACTTCTCTAGTTTGGGAATGCCTTTGGAGCCCTGTTGAAAGAGGCTGTGGGTTGGAATTCTCCACAAGACCATTAATTATTGAACTTGCTTTGTTGTGAAATGAAGGAGCTTCTTACTGGTGTCCGCTATTGCCGGTAAGCCAGAAGACAGGAAGCGATGCAGAGTTGGTGCTGCAATCCCAGGCTGACCTGTTAGCATCCACTTAGGGAAGAGGACAAGACACTGTCAGCAGATCGCTGAAGGGAAGATGGGCAATTAGTGGCTTCAGATGTCACACCGAGCCCTCCCCTTTGGGTCTCCCTGGTGCTCTCTGTTGGGCAACGAGAAATTTTGGATGGACTCTGAGAAACAAGTTCCACTGGGGGATTCTAGTCCTTGTGTTTGCTGAATGGTGAGGTGGATGTTGCTGGGGAGCTCAGCGGCCATGGCAGTGGTGTAGGTTATGGCTACAGAGAAGGGGGACACCAGGAGGTGTCAGGCCACCAAGAGGGCTTTGTCTGCAAAGACTGGTAGAAGTTTGGTGTCACCCTGCTGCTCAGATGTTCTTCAGCCTCTGAGGTACTCATCTACTTTCTTTGTCTCACATATGGGGGTGCACTAGGTCAGAATAAAGGAGCCTATTTGATAGGCATCTTTATACTGATAGGCATAGATGCTTGGTTTTGGGAGAAGGTTTGTGTTTAGCACTGTAAGGCATTCACTGACACTTTAGCAACATTGATCTGGTCCCAGGGAGGTACGCAGTCAGCACAGACTCAGGCCATACAGAAGACGTGTGGTCTCTGCACCGACCACAGGAACAGGTGCTTACAGTGTCAAAAGCTTTCCACACAGGTTGTGACATTTGAAATGCACAGTAGCCTTGTGAGACAGATGGGACTTCTGCAGCTTTGTGTGACCCTAAACATGAGACACGATGGCAACCGAAGACCTCTGGGCTTTGAGATAGACACCATGGGAGTGGAGCATTGCATCTGACAGCTATACAGGCTGCAATATCTACCCTGAAGCATGATTAATAAAAGCTCAGGGTCAGAAATTGGGGTTCAACCTGAGGATTGAAAAGCAAAACAGCCAGCCACTGGCTTACTTCTACTTCAGTCTGAAATGGTGATCCTGCCTCCTGGAATCTCAAAATGAGACTGTGTGTGAGAGAGAACTCTCTCCCCCTGTTTTATATTCCTCTCTAGGGTTGAGATTAAAAGTGTGTACCGCTGAGGTTAAAGGCATGCACCACCTGACTTCTATGGCAACTAGTGTGACTACTGGGCTTAAAGGTTTGTGTTACCATAACCTGGTCTGTAAGGCTGACCAGTGGGGCTCTTTTATTCTCAGGTCTTTAGGAAGCCTTTATTTATTAAAATACAATTGAAATGCCACTACACCACCCCACTACCTGGAAGATAGCCAGGCATTTTCACAGTTGGAGAAATGGAAGCTCCACTAGGTGCAGAGATTTGCCAGGACTGCCCAGGCAGAAATGAGCCTTGAACCTAAGACCTCAGTTTGTGAGTCTCTTGATCTGCTCTGTTACTTCTTGTTGTCAGTTTCAAATTAGAAAAACAGATAGATAGGTATGTCATGACACGGAGATGCTAATAGCATAGCAATCAGACTGTGTGAAGGAAGTGGGAGGCACAAGGTCAGAGAGAGCATAGCGTGTAGGTAGCACTCCAGGAGCCGCTGACTTTGAACTTCATGCAGAGGTGAAGGAGGTGTGACCTGGTGGGTAGAAGGCTGTATGTGGTGTTCTGGGCAGAACTGTAAACATTGTTATAGACCAATTCTTTATTATTCCCAGGTTTGCAAAGGAGGCTGGAAGACGTGCAGAGGAAATACAAATACCTTAATCTCCCTTTTCTAGAGATACTTTTAACACCACTGCCCACAAAAAGCAAAATGACTCAGAGTAAATATCCTCTATTCTTTGCCCTTGATTCCCTGCAGTTCTTAGGAGGGGCGAAGTAATGTTCAGAGCCTGGATGACTCAGTATTAGGCTATCACCTCCTCTGTCTCATTAGAGCTCTGCTTCCCTGATCTGTTTTTCACTTTGGACAGTGATGGTCCAACAAGTTAGAGGCACCATCTTGTTTTGGGTTCTGAGTTTCTAAGGTAATCGTGGAGGAAAATAAGATGACTACAAAGTTTCAACAGCTCACCTACTGCCAGTCCCCTCTGACACTCTGGGTCCTTGTCAGCATCTTCCCTGTATTCATAGCTTACCTTGATGATCATTATGATGATGCCTGTTACCCCATCTGTGGTTTTAGCCATTGTTGGTAAGATTTTGCTATATCTTCTATTTCTGTTATACTATCCAATATCTGAGCAAGTGTTCCAGGCTGCTCTCCACCTATTGGAAGGGAAATAAGTTGTAGGAACTTCTCTGTGGCCTCAAAGTCCCCTATGTTCTGTCCTATGTTGTGAGTTGGTGTCTTATTTTAAATTCATGGTGGGGGATGCCATCTGATTATAATGTCCCTGTCTTAATTTGAGTCACAAAGCTAGGTTCTCCTAAAGGGTACAATAGAAAGTTGCATGCTTGCAAGAATTTTTCATGATTAACACAGAAGGTAAAGTCTACCATATTGTTATAACTTATGTAAATTTTCTTATGGAAATGGAGAGGCTCGAGGCTGTTGCACTGTGCTCCCCGAGTGACAGTTTCATCAAATCCATATGTTCACAGATAAAGGAATCATTGTCATATGGCAAATGGCCAAAAATCTCCCAGCCCACTTCTGTAAGAGTGCCTGGCACACCCCACCCCTCTATTATTTCCATCGATTGTGAGCATATGGGCACAATACTCTTGAAGTCACAGTGAAGTGACTTGTATTTGGCCATTATTCAAGCCAAATGAAAGAAGGCTCTGTTGTCCGTCTGGCGCAACTACGATGTTGGACTCATAAAATAATGGCCCCTGGTTAGCTTCCGACGAGAGTCCAAGACTGCCGGGATGGGTGCTTTTATGGTGGCAGCCCCAAGACAAACATATAAATTTCAAATTGATTACAGACTTGTGGGCTATACGTGCTGGTTTCCTTTAATTTCCAACTCTATGACTTCTCCATTTTGTATTAACTTATTACACAATTGATAAGGCTTTTCCTGCTTCAGTTTGATCCAGGTAAGGATGACCTACTAAATTTAGGAAAGCCTCAATTTAATCAAAGTAGATAATTCTGAGACTAATGCCTCTGTGCCCTAATGTGTCCCTAACACAATGGTACACAATGACTCGTAAAATCTTTGCACGCTTGGTGAGGTTTCTAGGCCCTGCTCTCAATGTGTACCAGTGCGTCTCATTGTCACCCCTTTCCGAGTATTACCCAAACTCTCCTTATGTGGGGTCTCTGCTCTCTCGACTATATCCACACTGGACAACTGGGCTCCAAGATTAGTAGAAAGATGTAGATGAGATCTTAAAGGTCCATTTAGTCCAATTTTCCGTTTAGATAGAATTGCCTCTAAATGATCTGTGAATAGTGGTAATTTATGTCTTGGGCAACAAGGTACTTTTGACCCAACAAAACAACTCATTTTATTATTGGACAGATCTAATTATTAGTAAATTATTTTATGTAATTGCAATCTGACTCTGTTTAATTTAGGCACATTGATCTTAGTTCACCTCCCTCGAGTCGTAGACATACAATTTCATTCTTGCTTGAGATTCTGTAGACAATTGAGGACAGTGGTTATTACTGTCCTATTGTCTTTTGTTAATGTGTTTATGTTATACTTTTTGGTCGTGCCTGTGTCTCCTTAATTTTTTCTTTTTCTCCTATGCTTCATTTGCTTTATTACTCTATTCCACAGTTTTATAGGCTAAACTCTCCATTATTTTGTGTCTCTGAGGAATTTACGTGTTATGTGATATGTACCATATGCGTTGAACTACTCAATTATTGCCCCTTTATTCTGTTCATCTATTTCCTCAATTAATATTTATTAAGTACTAAATTATGGTAAATGCTGAGGAGGCACCAGTGACCTGGGCTGACCCCTTACTCGAAAACATTTCTTCCTGATGAGTCATGCTCTAACTTTTCTCAAATTATTCAGTCTACCTGCAGTCACATTATCAATAGAATAATTTAGTTCTTTTTTCCACTTTTAGTCAGTTTCATTTGTTTTTTTAAATAAAATTAATTTTTTAAAAAAAAAAAAAAAATAACCTTTTTTTATTTTACATACCAATCTCAGTTCTGACTCCCTCCCCTCCTCTCATTTCCTCCACTTACCCTCCCACCGAACCCCCATCCACTCCTCAGAGAGGGTAAGGCACATTGCTTGCAGGAAGGACCAAGGCCCTCCATACTATACCTAGGCTGAGCAAGGTATCCATTCAAAGAGAATGGATTCTCAAAAAGCCAGTACAGGCAGTAAGGATAAATCATAGTGGCACTGCCAGTGATCCCACAGTCTGCCCCAGCCATAAACTGTCACCCACATTCAGAGGGTCTAGTTTGGTCCCATGCTGGTTCCTTCCCTGTCCGGCTGGAGTTGGTGACCTCCCATTTGCTCAGGTAAAGCTGTTTCAGCGGGTGTTCCCATCATATTTTCTTAGTATATGTCACACACAATAATGAGTTTCACGGTGACACCATGCATGTGCACAGTGTACTCTGAGCACACTTACATCTTCTAATCACTCAGTCTTGCCCCCTCTGCTGTTTTGCTTTCTCTTCTCTAATGGTCCCTCTTCTGCTTTCATCTTGCACTCTTTGTTTTATTTCAAGTAAGATTGGTTCTTGGACAGAAAATGGGATGCTTTCAAATAATATAATAATGGCTATTCAGTGCTCCCCTCTCTGCTTGTTGCTTGATGTATTTTTAAAGTTACTTGTGCCTAGAAAAGATGAGTTTCCTGCTGAGAGCTTTAGAGAGATATTGACAAGGGGATCAGACTAAGGTGAAACTTTTGTTTGGAGAGCTGAGTTTTAACCCAATGTCATTTTATTAGCTGGCAACTTGGAGGTAGCTTTATCTCTACTCTAATCCAGAGAGAATTGTTCCCTCTGAGATAATGGATGGGGAAACAGAAAACTGCAATTAAAAATTCAAATCAAGCAGCAATAGGTAGATATGTTGTCCCTTGGGATGGGATAAGATTCTTTGGGAATCCTAGATTTAGGTCCAGAAAACATCTGGTAGAGAACTTGGTCTGTATGTCACAGTATGCAAACTGTCCCCACATGATGGGTGTTGGGTAGTGCTGAGGCAGTCACACCTGCATCCGTCTTAGATGCTGTGATGTCTATGCTCTCTTGACTGGGGTCTAGAAACACTTTATGAATCTGAGCTTTATGTGCCAGTCCCTGCCTCTTTCCCCACATCCAATGCCAGCTGCATGGTTGACTTGGTTACACTCTGTACAGGGATAGAAGAGATTGCTATCTATGTAGAAATGGCAGAGCTAGTCTCATGTATTGACCTTAAACATCTAGAGAGCCAGCCTTGAGTTATGAGTTGTAGAAACTGATAATGTAGATGCTAATGAACAAAATTGTGCATAGCCTCATTTGCCTGTTTAATGGAAACATTCCTAAAATTTATAGGCATTGCAAGCGGGAAATTTTGTTTGAGTGATGGAGTTGAGTTTTACCCAGAAACATTAGCTAGACAATGCCTAGATCATCAGAAGATAGAAAGTCATTTATATACACTTGTCCTTTCTAGACACAGGCCCCAAGGGCCCTGTTTCTTCCTTTCTTATCCTTTGATCCACTAGAGGACAGAGCACTGTTCACTATTGCTTCGCTGCTATGGTCTACATCTTACCTGAATTAAGGACTGAATAGTCAAAGCCCATCCATAGTGATTACCATCTAGACTGAAACCTGTATTTTGTGATTTTTGCTAGATACTCTCTTTAAGTTGCTATGTGTTGGGCAGTCAGGGAATACATCTTGCCTGGACCACTGTGGTTAGTGGACTGAAGGTGTGGGAGGAATGTGATGTTTGCTTTAGTCAGTTGGACAATAACATCAAGTGGTAGTACCTGGGAGGTAGCAAGATGGTAACAGTGGAGGTTAGAGAAGGTAGGGACAAAAGTAGAGCTTGTTATTCTCTTCTAACTTACCCCAGATGATAATGTATCACCTTCAACAGCCACCCATTTATATTATCACCGTTGCCCTAAAGAGTTGTGTTCCTTCTCTTTGCTATCCAACCACTCGCACCTCATCCTATAGGATTCAGTTTCCTTCTTGCAGGCTAAGGTGGTCATTTATGTTTGTTTTAGCCTTATTCTATTTATGAAAGAAGTTATACGTAGGCAAAGTGAGAAACCAGAGGACCACACTCCATATGATTTATCCCAGGGCTCTATCCTCTTTCAGGGAGGTATATTGATCATCCTTTTGACTTCTAGACTGTCTAGCTCATAGTAACATAGAATATGTGCTTTATAAGTGTGTTGGTTGTTGTATAACCAAAGCTACGTAAAAACAAATGAGATGCACTTATTTTGCACATGTAAGGCCCTGGATTCTGCACCCAGTACCACCCAAACCCAAATGGGATAATTAATAACTCATTTATTTGTGGGACAGTTTTTGCCATTCATGACATTTTAGAAAAATGAAAATGGTCTTTTACTAACAAAGATGACTGTGTCCAATAAGACCAGAACTTACTGACTTGGTTGGCATAGTGTATAAGTTTAAGTCCTGCCTGGACCATCTTCAAAGCTCTTCTGATGGTGGCCAGAGAGAGCTGCTGTGCACTGTTGACACTTTAATGATGTTTCCCTAAGCCAGACGGTGGTGGCACACACTTTTAATCCCAGCACCTGGGAGGCAGAGGCAGGTGGACCTTTGTGAGTTCGAGACCAACCTGGTCTATAAGTGGTGCAGGAGAATTGTCTGTATTCTGTCAATCATGTTTTAAATAAACGCTGATTGGCCAGGCGGGAAATATAGGTGGGAAAACCAGACAGGAAGTAGAGGTGGCGCAATGAGAACAGGGAAGAAGGAAGTTCTTCCCACACTCTTGCCAGTCCACCAGGATGTAAGCTGCCTAGCTGAGAAAAGGTACTGGCCATGTGCCTGGCATGGATGGGAACAATGGGTTAATATAAGTTATGGGAGACTCTCTGTGTGATTTTCTTTGGGGCTTGCTGGCTGTGGGGTACTGGGAGGGACAGAAACCCCAACGAGCAGGCCCCTCATGATACATATAAGAGCTAGTTCCAGGACAGGCTTCAAAGCTACAGAGAAACCCCGTCTCGAAAAACAAAACAAAACAAAACAAAAAAAAGATGTTTCCCTATGATGGAGGGGGCAGTGTAATCCCTAGAAAGTTAATATAGAAACAGGTTGTTCTCTGTACTTCTCAGTGTGGCCTGCAAGGACTTATACTGTATGTAAAAAGTATAATTGTTAAACTTTTAAAACTCTGTTTAACAACTGAAGTCATTTATCTGGAAAGATACCTAAGTCTCCTTGTTTCTCAGTGATAATTCACTTATTTATTGATTTAATGGCCCTAGGAATCAAACCCCAGGGTTTTTCATATCCTAAGCAAGTGTCCTACTGTTAATCTGCATCATCAGTTATTATCAATAATACCAAGCATTGATGGAGATGTGTATTATTATAGTCACCTTAGTGGCATCTAATATGATCTTTGACCCTATAATATAATTATATATCTAGATAGGCCCAATAAATATTAGTGCTTATATTTAACAAAACATGCACAATGTTTGCTTTCTTCAGCCTTATTCATAACAGCCAAAACTAGAAAAATAATGTTATTTCTATCAATATTAAATTGAATAATTGTATATTGATAAAGCAGAATGTGGTGAGAGAGAGAGAGAACACTGTTGATATACTATGAACAAGCAAAAAAAAACAGAGTGGAGGAGGTCAGAATAATGACTATTTAATTGTTTTAAATTTTGAAATAGGATCCCACTATATAGCCTTGGCTAGCCTGGATCTTGATATGTAGATCAGGTCGAGCTTAAACTCACTTAATTTGCCTGTTTCTGCCTGAGATTAAAAGCTTGAGCCATTACACTCAGCCTAATAGCTAGTCTTTATTGGAAGGGGTCCTGAGGGAGCTTTTTGGGTACCTGTAAATGGTATAAGTCTTGATCCGGATCATGACTTCATTAGCACATGCATATGTGATTTCACCCAACCTGTTCCCTTACTATGTCATCCTTTCTTACATGTGAAGTATACTCAATACGAAGAAAATCGTGCTGGAGTGTGAGCCAGATGACTGGCCTCAGACCCTGGCTCCCAGCATCCTTATGATCCTTGCCTCTGAAGGCTGCTGTGAATTTCAGCTTGTTATTCTTCTTCAATTTGTTCTAAAGAGAGCCTGGTCTGGAGGCCAGGAGGCCCCTGCTATTATCACCTCTTAGCTCCACTGTCCCCTTGCTCATTAAGGGATAAGTTCAATGAAGGACGTTCAGTAGACATTTGGGTCCCCTTAATCATTGACCCAGAAGACATGGAAAACATACATGAAGGTACAAGACATGAAAGAGTTTTGGGGAAATAAAAATGGCTGCCGAAATACAAGACCTAGGTATACTTGACCTTGGAGAAACTGATAGCAGCTTACATGTTGGAAACATTCAAGGCACTGTCAGTGAAGACCATGATGTGATTTCAGCTACTTGGGCAGTGACTTAGGAATCATGTTTGGCTTCAGGGATATTAGTGAGAGCTGTGACATCAGTTTGCAGAACAAGTGACCATGGTGATGATAGACATTGCTACTGCTAAGAGCCTTCAGGGTCCAGGGGACACCCTGTCAGCAGCAGGAATTCAGGAAGAGGGTTCCATTTTCAAGAATAGTGCTTGCACTTAGTGAGACTTTGTCTGTTAAACACATGTGTCTAGCTCTGGTGGTTCTGCTAGATAATTCCATGAGATAAGGCAGTGCCTTTCCCTTCCCGGGCCTTAGTTCTCCGTCTGTAATGTAGGGGTGAATGCTGACTGATATCCTAGCTCTAACTTCCTCTGTGCCTTCCCCACTCAAGTAATTCTCAGTTTAAAGTCTTCCCCATTTCATGCGATTGTTTCCCACTATTCTTGTGTTTTGTCTGCAGGGAATTTATGTTCACTTCTTCCGAACAATAAATCCTTAAGTAGCAACTCCAGCCTAGCCTCATTGTCACCTAACAAACCGTATCAATTAATCTGGATTATAGATTGCCTAGCGTTTGAATGCCCCATATTCTTTTTTGTTCCATTAGTGCAGTCGATTTGAGTGCCACTGGATTCTACAGGTTTCCTCTCCCTTTAAACTTCCCTCTGTCCCTTTGGCGCTCCAAGCTGGTACGTCTTGATGGGCAAAGTTGCGTGCTACTGATGCTCAGCTTTGGTCACGTTTGCTTAGCATCGTGAGAGCAGTGAGAACACAGGGGCCAGGATAGAGCAGAAATTGGCGAGAGTCTTAGGATATCACCACCTTCACCCTCAGGCTTCCTGCCTGCCTCGAGCTTGTTAATCTTGAATGAAAATGCAGACCCAAGGAAAGCACCTCTGACTCTGTCCATGCTGGGCAGGGCTCTTCTTCATACATAGCAGGACTTGGAGGAGGAAGGTGGGGAGTGATGGGTCCAGACAGGTGACTATGGTGTCTGGTGAGAATCACAACTCAAGATTGTTGGGAAGGCTCCCTAGGACAAGCACACTTGTGTTTCTCTTGTTCTCCCATGGCTATTTGGAAGGAACTTCTGTTCTTGCCCCACATTCCACATCCCCCCTGAGAGTTCTAGAGGCCCCACAAAGTCTTGACCTATGAAAATGCCATTTTTCTCCTGACAGCCCCAACCTCTTTGGAAAATTGTCCTGCTACTGTGGGCTTTAAACTCTTCTCTAAAGCCCACCCCCCCCAGCTTCTTTCCTACTTGAGTTCAATTTCCACCACACCTAGTAGATGATAGCATGACTACCTGCCTTGAGGATCACTCCCAAATGTAGTTGGCCAGCCAGTGAGCTCTAGTAATCTGCCTGCCACCCCAGTCCCAATGCTGGAGTTATGGACATGTGCCTCCACATCTGACTGTTACACAGGTTCTGGGGGATCTGAACTCAGGTCCTCATAATGTGCACAGAGCATACTTTACTGATTGAGCCATCACCATAGTTACCGGTTCTGCATCCCAACCAACCATCCTACCCCTTCTATTTAATTTTAAAGGGACAGTCAGGATGTACTTAGGAGAAGGCCAGAACATCTTTCATCCCTGCTGGGCTAAACACTGAGCTTTGAAGGCAGCTGTGACGAAGCCCACTAGCGCATGTTCAGTTCAGGTGGCCATGGGGCAGCCTGTGGTTCAGTAGCATTGAGAAAACCCCTGGAAGACATGCCTTGCAATGGCAGACTTCTTCCTGTGCCTTATGGTGGAGGAGCTGAGTTGGTAGCTGCACTTGATGCTCTGCCAAGTTCCCATGTTCTAGGGGAGGAAGACTGAATAGTGAATGACTCTGCCGGATGCTGAAAGATTTCACCCTGAGGTCAGGGGACTCCTTGGGAGCTGCAGCAGAGCAGAATTGAGAAGGCCCAGAAATGGGACAGTGTGTTCTTAGTGTAACTCCAGTGGCCCTTGTCTATTTGCTTTATAGAGATGCTTTCCGAAAGAGCTGTAGCTGTCAGATGCCTGGGGTCTACGCTAGAAGCTGTCTTATGAGGTTCCCATGGACCTGGGCTGTTTTGTTTTCTAGGCTGTAGCAATTCAGAGCAGCGAGGATTCAGGATAGATGCTGAAGAGAACTCTTCAAGTTATACAGAAAGAAGATTTCCTGTGGTAGGAGGTGGGTTCTTGGTGATGTGCTGGAACAGGGGTCGTGAACACATCTGCCCAGCTGCTTTGCTCAGTTAGTATGGGCCCCAGACTGTGAAAGGAGGGGAGTGACCTGGCCTGAGCATCAACCACACGCCCAGAATTCTCACACATCATCTGGGGATACTCAAGTTTTACAAGAGTCATATTAACACACCCATGTGTTAGACATGGGAAAGGAGGCATGATTGGTAAAGATGCCTGCTCTGATCCCTGTTTTCTTGATCTCCCCTCTCAGATCCCTGCATGCCTTACTGAGTCCTGGCTCTCAGCACATTGCCTTGTAATGGTCTGCCCACTCCAGAGGTTCTGATAATATGAATCTGGGGTGGGCTTCAGGCTTTTGGGTCCTTTTCAAAGCATTCTTGCTGATTTTAATATGCAGCTAGGCAGAGAACTGCTATTTTATATTTTCAATCAACTTTTCAGTGTCTGGCGGTAGAGACAGAACTCTGGGCATCATGAATGCTAGGCAGATTCCTACCACTGAGATACACTTCCAGCCCTTGACTCATTATAGATTGTGTGTGTGTGTGTGCATGTGTGTGAGTGTGTGCATGCATGCATGTGTGTGTGTATTCACATACATGTGCATTCACAGGAGCTAATCCATGGGTCTTCAAGGTTTAGCACACATCACACTCACAGGGAGCACCTGAGGTACAACAGGTCCAGGTGTACCCAAGATTTTGCACTTCTTACAAGTTTCCGGGTGACACTGATGCTGCTGGTCTGGGGACTCCATAATGAGAATCCATGAACTCTTAGAAAAAGAGTGGACAAGTTAGCAAATGCTGAAGGAATTTCACTAATGCCAATGTCACTGAGTGGGAATGGAGTTGGGATCCATCACCTAACCAGAGAGCATGGCCCACCCTCTTACCATGAGATAGCCAGTTGAAAGGACCTGGAAGATGAAATGGGGATGGGTTTGATGTCTGGATAACTTCTGGGAGGATGGTAGGGTGTTGACTGGCAGAAATTCCTCATGGGGAGAGATAATAACCATTTCCTGCCAGGAGGCCTTGAGGGTTAATTAGAGGCCCCCATGTTCTGGAGGGATGGTCAGAGCAGTCATGAGGTCCTGTAGTCCTGACGTAGGACACAGATGCTTAGGGTAGTGTATGATCTGGGAAAAGATGGTCCTGAGGTTGCTTGCCCCAGAGTGTCTATTACAAAGATGGTGATGCTGCTCTTTAAAGCTGTGCCTGATTTGTACAGCACGGGGAGTCCAGAGGTTGAGGGTGAGAATGTGGCTTAGTGGCTCAGATAGGGGACAGAGGTCTTGGGCTGTCCTGAATGAGTACGGGAAATGGTGGCAGATGCAGCGGCTGTGACAGTTTGGGTACCAGGAAAGGATGTGTAGGACTCAGCAGGGAGAGTATAACTGGGAGAGAAGGCGAAGTGAAAGACTTGGGGCTAATGGAATCCTCTTCTCAGGGAATGTGTTTAGCCCAGAAAGACTCATGGTGCTTGGTTTTGCTGAACGATGAATAATGAAAACCCTAAACAAATAATAAGTGTGATCTCTGTTCTGGATGCTGTAGGGCCACCTGTAAATCTGTTAACGATACAATACAGAGTGAGACTGAATGGTGCATGCTGAGCAGAGCAAGAGTCCCCCTGGCTGCCTGGTGGGGCAGGTCTGTTCCTGATGGCCTCACAGATTCATGGAAGTGGCACAGAGTAGTGGAGGGAGTGATGAGGGGCAGGAGCCTTCTCCCAAGGGAAGAGCTCATGCTGGAGGCCGTGGAACATTTGGGGGAGAGTGGTAGGAATGTGGAAGAAATGGAAACGTCTGTAAGATGTGTTCTGGACTGGTTTCTCATCTTGCTCTCAGAACCTGAGAGCTGCAATGGCGGGGGAACCACCCTGAGAACATAGTCCTGGTTCAGGGATGCTACCACTGGTTTCTTAGAAGGATCTCTGAGGAACCTTCCCAGGCAAATTGTGAGGGTTTTTTTTTCTGGTTGGTTTTTTTTTTTTTAGATTCTTTTTTTTTTCACATTTGATTTTTTTTTTATTACAGGAAAATTTTACATTTACTCCCCTTGTTCCCGGCCCTCCCGCTCCCTCCCCACCCCACCGCCCTCCCCCTGCTCCCTTAAGATGGGGCAGGATACCCTGCCCTATGGGAAGCCCAAGGCCCTCCCCCCTCCATCTCGGTCTAAGATGTGCATCCATTTCCAGAAATATTGCAGAATGGGAGAAAAGGGAAGCTCCCCTCTTTGAAGGGAGACTACAGTCCAGAGAAGGGAGATGGCTGGCAATGATGTTCTGGGACACAGGGGCATGGCCAGGGGTTTCTGAGAACACTGGAGTCTGTGAAGGGCAGGGTTGAGTGGCACAGTTTTTCCTGAGCAGCATGGGGATGTAGAGATTTGATCCTGTGAGTTTGTGTTTTTATGGGTCTGAAGGGAACTATGGAGATCAAGAGAGGCAGAGACAAGAATGGCTTCGGGCAGAGTGTGAGATAGGCTGGCATCTCAAGGTTTCCAGAGTTTGTCCTGCAGTTTCAGGAGTTCCCTGAAACAATCCTTGCTGAAGCCTTCTTTCTGTCTCTAACGGTGCCCTCTGGGATCAGTGAGAGCTAGACATTTAACTAGAACTACAAATTCTGTCTGCTGGATTACCTGTTAGATAGCAGCTTAGCTGATCTTTTCATCGTGCCTCTTCCTCTTTCAAGTCCCCTAGATCTGACAAAAGGAGGGAACCTGAGTAGGGGATGGAGAGTCTGAGCTCTGCCCCCTCCCCCACTATGAACATTTGTACCAAAGAATACTCTGCTTCCTTGGCAACTTCCTTGCTGGGGCTTTGGTGCTCAGAATATTTGACAAATCCAAGTATTTCACATGCAATGGACTGAGATGGAGAATCAGGTCAGAAGATAAATCTCCATTAATACCAGTGCCAGTGCCAAAGATTAAAAGGGTGGCTGAGGCAGGAGATGAGACAAGTCTGATGAGACAGGAGATGCTGAGGTCTAAAAGATCCCCTCAAGTTCCTCCCCGTCCTTGCATTTCCCCCCTTCACCTGCCACGTGCATCCTCATGCCTCTCCCTTCTATGAAGTTCCTTCCCCAGTTACCAGTGCAAATGGGAACACAGGGGATGGTTCTGGCAGAAGAAGTGTCAGGGGCCTCATGTGTGTCTCCTGGCTGTGGCTTATGTCCTCAGAAAGCTGTCATGGGGGACATAGCATTCATCTTCCTGGTGCTTCTGCTGGGGGGAAAGATGTTAGCCAAAGGTAGTATGGTGTTCTCTTACATCGCCCATGTCTGGGTTTGTCATGGAGCCTGTCATAAAGATGTGAAGGGACAGGAGTCTTTTGTGGAGATAATTAATACATGGGGCCAGAGGAATGTAAGAATGTCCTTAGCAGGGGTCACAACAGAGTCCTTTTGTAGCACTAAGGAGCCAGCTGAGAGACTCAGAACACACCTCTTCCCTTTGTGATACCTGCATCTCCTAGGATACTGAGGAGCTGAGTAATGAGGGGCAGAGGCACGCCCTGTGAGTTGTTCTCTGCAGAAGCATGGCATGTGGGTGCTGTGTGTCAGTGAGGGCGGATGTGTTGAGTAAGGGAAGCTCCTTCAGAAACAGAACCAAGGGCTGTGCCTTGCGGGGCTTCCTGTGGTGTGATCCTCTTGAGTCACTCTGGGGCTGGAGTTCTAGTGCATTAGCTTCCTTTATTCCATCTGCAGAGCATTATGCACCAGCCGTGCTTCAGGCCTTCTAGTCGCTGCTCTTCCCTGCTGGACAGTGTCCCTCTGCTCCAGGAGGGGCAAGGAGGGTGCCATGTAGAGGCGAGACAAAGCTTTACAGTTTATTGAGGACCACAAGAGGGGTTGAGATGTTGGAGGGAAGCCAGGGCTTCTCCTGCAAAAGTTTGTAGGGAACAAAGGCATCAGAGCTGAGGAGTGGGGATGAGACCAAGTCTTAGGTTTGGATATCCCTGAAGGGAGTTTCAGAAAAGAGAGGGCACAGGGGATACACAGGTTGGTCATGGAGGGGCGTGTAGTTCTGCACCATCTCAACATGCTTCTGAGTTTCTGATCATGCTCTCTCCTGGCATTCCTTGGTCTCCATTATTGTTTTTCTCATGGGAGATAGAAATGACCCTTCTGTGGTACTTTGTTTCCCACATTGTCTTATGGGACTTGCAGCCAGCAGGATTATCTCTTCTGTGACCCCTTCTCATCTGGTGATCAAGGCTGACCCAAATGAAGCAGTGAAACTTGCCTTTTGAGACCCCTTGTCCCCCTGGTCTCACACTTCAACGGCCTACCCGAAGAGTCAGTGATTCCAGCCCTAAAATGCGCTACTCCCCCACCTCCTCTCCCAGCCATTAAAACGCTTGCTCCTGCAGGCGTCTGTTATGATACTCTTACTTGTGAGTGGTAGCAGCTTAATGTAGTGGGCTATTTCTCATTGAAGAGTTTGTAATGTAAGGAAAACACACCAAGCCAAGGGAACAAAACTCTAATGGTGAAATTCCAGCTACCACTGCCTGGCAGGTAGAGGTGTCATGTGGGGCCCCAGGCTGTATTTATAGATGAGTTCTTCATTTCTTTCAGACTTTGGAGAAGAAATTCAGCTTCAGGTGACCCAAACCAGCTGATCAGGTGAATCATGATTGACATATACCAGGCAGAAGAAGAAAATCACTTTTGTGTGTGTGTGTGTGTGTGTGTGTGTGTGTGTGTGTGCTGTTTCAGGGAATATAGCTTGCAGGTGTTGGTGGTCTAACTGTATCGACCAGAAGTGGATAGCAGTGAATGTCCTCGCTGGGGTGGTTACAATTTTTTTGGTGTGGCCTATGTCCTGTGCTGCGCCAGGTGTTCAGCGTGTGTCTGCTTTTCAGAGAGGTGGAGGGTTTCCCACACTTGGCCAGGTGGAACAACTATGCCCCTCACATAGTCCTCCTGACTTCACCATCTGATCCTTTGCAATACTCTAGGCACCCCGCCCCCCATGATAGTCCACACAATAGCAAAGCAGGAACTGCTGCTTCAAATAGGAAGCTGACTCTTGCTAGGCTGGACCCATAAGCCTCACTCAGTGGGAATAATTGAGTACTGGCTCTGAGAGAGTCTGCTTGAGTCCTTGTGACATTTCTTAAGAGAACATACAGTTCCCAGGTCACAAACGAGCTGTCCTGTCTTCCCTGGGGGCTTAGGGAGCAGAGGAGGGCTTGCATCACTCTGGGTGACAACTGACCCATCTCATGTTCCTGCAACCTTGCTTTGCTTGTACTGAGATCCAGAGCTGTTTCACATGGAGTGAGTCACGGTCTAATTCCTGTCTGGAGAGTCCCCTGTGGCAGTGCACTGGGAAGCACCACTCACCCATTTAAGCTGAATTACGGTTTGTTTTGCATGCCGTGTCCTGGAGAAACCTTAAGCAGAGTTGTAAGGTGGAGCTGGTTTGCCTCATTACCGTCCTCTCCCTCATTATTATTTTTCCTGGGCTTCTCTCATTCTGAATATGGCATTCCCTTTCTCTTGAGACTTGGTGAATTTTATTCTCCCCAGAGAGCAAGACTTACCTGTTTGTTCTAGACACACCTGGGAGGCCAGGTGTCCTTGCCAGGCCAGTGCTACTCGCTAGTTTGGGCTGTCTTCATTCCTGGTCACATGTTCCTTCCTGGGCTCTGAGGGTCTCTGTTTTCCTCTGCTCCACCTCCTCCCTCTTTAAGCATCCATCTTCTTGACTCAGCAGTCAGCAGGCTTCCCCAGCCTCTGGCTGAAGCCTGCAGTCCTCACCTGCAGCCGAAGCGGCGAAGCCGTGTGTTCTACCAGCTTAGCATCTCTGAACTGCTTCACAGAGGCCACCTCCAAGCAGAGTGGTCATCCCCCAGCCTCTGCTGTCTTTTGTCTTCTAGGTGAAGTTTTTCCCATCCCAAATGGTGACCTTTATTCTCACCTGCACATCCTCAGCCTGAGTCCACCAAGTCCAGGTCCAACCCCCTGTGACACCATGCTTGGAAGCAGCCATCCACTATGTCAACAGCATTACGATTTACTTTTGTATACCCTGTTTGATACTTTTTGTAATGCCTCACTAATTATTAATTTTTACAATTAATCTTCCTGGTCATAAATTCATTCAAATAAAAGTCCGTTTCATATACCGTTGCCTTCTGTAGCACCTAGTGCGCGACAGGTGTTGGTTCCTGACCACCTGGGGCCTATTTTTTCTGTCCACAGCTCTCTCCTTTTGGTCATAGCTGGTCCTCACTCAGCACTCTCCCTTTGCTTCTTGCCTCTTTTCAGCATATTTGTTATCTGTCAATCTCTGCTCACACCTGCCTTTCCTCAGTGTCTCAGCAGCAGCACGGGTTAGTGGAGCCTGTACAGCTCTGGGTTTGCACCCCAGCCCCGCAGCGCAGCTTTGAGAACCTTGCCCAGCCTTCCCGATGCCCTGCCATTTCAGCCATTAGAGGTGTCCCTGAACCACTCTTCTCAGCCCCGCCTCTTCCAGGCAACCCTTCCCAAGTATTCCACAGGACCCTCAGTTCTACACTCACTCAAACCCGCTAGTGTGTGTCCAGTGTCAAAGACAAGTGTCACAGACAAGTGTCACACGCGAAGGCTTGCTCAATGGGTCTCTCTAGTTAGAGGTCAGGCTCCCGAGGCCCTGATGTGTTGAGTTCACTTGCCATATGTCTCCTGGAACAGGCCCAGTGCTTAGCTAGTTAGTCTTATGCACGGCACCAGGTTACAGGGATGTATCTGTCATCAGTAAGCTACCCCTGCACACCATGACACATGTATTCCTTTAGTAAGATACTGTCACCTCCTACCCGTCCCCATTCTGCTGCAGATGACAATGGACCTGGAGGAGGCACTTTGGAAATATTGTTGGCCAAGTGTTTCTACACGTGTGAACTCTGTTCCCTGGTGGTGGGTTCTTATCTTCAATCTTATACTATGTGTCCCTTTTTGGTATTCAATACAGGGCTACTTATACCTGAAGGTTAATTTCAGGTTTCCAAACAAGGGCTTTTCTGTGGTTCCTGGGGCTGTCCTCACACTCTTCTAACTGCCTCCGGAGAGCAGATGATGTGGTAGGTCCATTTGAGAGAGCCTCTCGGGGTGAGGGCTGCAGGTGCAGCCTCAGCACTGCTGCGCACCACTTTGCCTCCCTTTCTGTCCTCCTCCAGCCTCCCCCATACCTGGCTCCACCCCCCCACCCACTCCTGCACCATGCTGCTTTCCCTGCTTCATGCTGCTCTTCCTGCTCCTGCTAAGAATAAATCATCGCTGTTGCATAGCAACCAGTTTGGTTTCCTATACTCCTCCTTCTCCACCCACAAAAGTGCCTCAGCTCTAAATTTAAGGTAGTGTGTCAGGAGGTTCTCTCACCACACAGAGGCCATGGAACTCCCGTCTTGTTCCTCTATAGCAGTTGGCTTTATGAAGATGGTGAATAAAGCAGGGTCTGTTCCCAGACCCCGGTACAGTTCTTAGTGCATACGGGGCACACACTAGGTGTGTAGTGCACGCCAGTTTGATGGTGACTGAATGAATCATTTTCTCAGGATCCTTACAGTTGAGAGGTGCTTCTGGGAAGGAGAAGTGTTATGAGGGACTTTCACATAGTCCACAGGTCACCCATTTGGGCTGGATGCCATCCTCCTCCCTTCCATCAGCTGCACTGAGAAGAGGCGTGTGTGTCCTCATGTCCACCTGCATGTGAATGGTGACCGTGCTTTCCCTCTTCTTTGCAAGCTGATGGTTCAGGGAAGCTGCGCAGTTTGAGAAGCCATGAGGGAGGTGGGAGTGAGTTGGGGCTTCCTGAGTCCTGCACTGACAAAGAAGTAGTCTAAAGAGACTGGGCCGGATGGTTTTCTTTGGTGTTGTACAAAGCTTGCTGTCAGGTGAAGATGCTTGAGCTCTGGTGAGCACTGATGTCAATAGCCTGAGTTTGAATCTTGGCTATACCACTTGCAAGAGGGCTGGTCTGAGAAGAGCCCAAAGTTTAGCTCCTGAGTTGTAACAATTGTAAGAGGGAACCCACTAATAGAGCCTAACACAGTGCTAAGAAATAGGCGTCCCTTTCCATTTGGGCATAGAAGCAAAATTACCCAGAAAATGACTGTTAATGCTGGCCATAGTGTATCATAAATATGCAGGCAAGCTGGGTTGGGGGAATAAGACAAGCAAAATTTAGCAGTCTCGATGTTCTTCAGGCTTCCAGTGATGACTAAAAAGCTCTAAACTGTATGTGTTCAGCAAGGAAGTCTGCAGCTTCAAACTATTTTTTATAAGCAGGATAGATATCTTGAATAAATGAAAGAACAATTTTCTGTTGTAGAACAAATCATCTGGACAATTAAAGCTATTAGGTGGGTAGGACCGGAGACCTGAGGAGTGTTTGGCTGAGAGTGCTTTCCCAGAAGCTAATGCGTTTTCTTGCTTCTTTTTTTTTCCACCTTAAAAAATGTGTTGGATTTCACAACAGATTCTCCAGCTTCCCTGTGTTCCTCTCCTTCCAAACATCTCCACACAGCATCCAAATTAGCTCAGTATGTGACTCAAGGAATGGGAAGGCCAGGATGCAGAGGGAGAATGACAAATTCAGGGGCTCCTCCAGGTCATGCAAGCTGGGTGGGGGGTGGGAGTGGGGCAGGGAGGGGCTCTGACAGCTAAAAATCGCAGCAACCCAGGAGGCAAGCAGAGGTCAGAAGCTAGGGCAGCCCCAAGCACACATTGCTGATGGAGCCTTCCTTGCCCCTTGACATGGGATGGTGGGTAATCCAGGAGTCTTTGTGTTTGTTATGTATGCCTGCCCTCAGTAGGCAGCTGTCACCGCAGCTCTCCCCGCCCCTTTCTGGCCTCTGGCCTCTGGAAGTCTGCAGTCTCAGACAGCATCTTGAATTTAGGGGCTTCCAGAAAAACAATCGACGAACAGCCATTAGGTTAGCAAGAAATAAATAATATAAAGTGTTCCCATCCTGTGTGAGCAGAGACCAGTGAGGCTTGGGGGCCTTCTGGGTGTGTCTTCCAGAAAAGCCCAAAGTTTCCTGCTTGAAAAAGGCAAGGATGATGCCAATTTGTGCTTTCTTTGATGCATGGTGGCTGGAGCTTGAGACTAATCCTCGGGAGAAGAGCAGTTGGGGGAAGGGTATGAGGAGACAGGAGTCAAGACCAGCTTCCTCTTTGGCCCTCTGCTTGCCCATCCAGTCATTTGTCTACTGAGCACAATTCTAATGACCTCTGCTGAGTCTCCACATGGAAGAGTGGGTTCCAAGTCAGTACTTTTTCATACTGCTGCATGCAGGAATTTTCTGTGTTACATGAAAAGTATGGCATACCCTGGGCACTCTTTAGACTACTCATGTCAAATGGTTTCTGGGTCTGAGGTACAGACATAAGTATTTTTACAAGTTTTTCTAGGTGATTTTACTGTTCAGCCAGAGTAGGCAACCTCCCTAGGGCACCCTAAACCCGTCCTGGGTCAGTGCCATCTACTGCACCATGTTGGTCACAGATGCGCATACATTACCAGTGACGTGACTGAAGACGTGACTTGCTGGCACCCTGTGCCCCTTCACACAGATGCTTATTGAGCAGCCGGTGTCGGAGAGACACCAAAAGATTAGCCTGATGGTATCCCTGGGAAGTAAATTAATAGATGCTCTTCCATTTCCTTGCATGTTTATCTAGCGAGCCAGAAGTTGACTTTCCTGATGAATGGCACTTTCTGCAAATTATTCTGTCTTCTCCCTCAGTAGAAGAGAAGCAGTGACCATGTCGGTGCCTTTCAGTTAAGTGGAGATGAAACCAGGAGTGGGAAGAAATAGAGACGGGAGTCAGACAGACAAGAAGGGATGCCAAGGGATGGAACATTCTCCTGGGGCAGGTCTTTACGAATACACCCATTAAGTTGTCTAAACTGTGAAAAGGTAAAAGTAAATAATCTGTCTGTTTAAATCTTTGCGTTGTCAGCAGCTAATTAAACTCCCACAAGGCGTCTGGTCGCATGGTAGGTCCAGTGGACACAGTCCTCGCACTCAGAGAGCTTGAAATCTAAGTGAGGAGTCAGGATGCAAAGCACAGAGACTGAAAATTTTGGTCCTTAACTTTCCCCCGACTCTTAGGAGCTTGGAGAAGGATGCTGCTGAGCAGAGCTCTCAGTCCACTGCACAACTCTGCCAAATGCTTGGTGCCCGCTCGTGGTGAGGAGAATGGAAATGGAAAGGCTGCATTTAGAAACATCCTACTAGCTTGCAAAGTAATGTGTCTGTTGAATCGAAGAATTAAAAAATTAGAACTTGTATGTTGTTTTTAAAATTATACTTCTCTAACAGCTAATTTAATTTTTCCCTAAAGTATTAGTTGCTGACAGACTGCAATAAAAATAAAAGAAAACATAAAAATTCAAACTGGTAATTCATTGAAGATTGAGGAGCTCTCGGTTGGAGTAACTGGAAATCAGAGGTGTCGCGGCAGGCTGGGGAGGTGCCAGAATATGGAAAAAAGACGGATGACCTGACACTGAAAAGCAAATAAGAGTGTGCCTTGAAACCTAGACCTTTTCCTGCATGAGGTTCCTGCGCAAGCATTTTGGTGGGTGCCGAGGCTTCTCGTGAGCTTAATGTTAATTACTTTATTTAATGACTCTTTCTTCAACACATTGATAGTGGTGCCTGCCACCATCTATCTCTCTTTTGCAGGGGTTTGAGGAAGGAAAATTATGTGCCCAGGCTACTACAGCTAGGAAGTGGTGACCTGTATTTTAGCACCAGCTATGTTGGATTCTAAGGCCTGCAGGTTTGACTCCCACCCAGGTAGACCCTCTGGGTGACAGGGAATGTGGACAAACACATTGAGCTTCCAGAATTGGAAACAGGAGCAGGGCCTACACATATTTGGACTTTTGGAGCCCAGGATGACAAAGTCTCCGAGGGATAGTAGAGTGTGAGCCTTTGTCTAGAAGTTTCTGCTTTCAGTTTTTCCTATGCATGTTTCCAGAAGTACTGGAACTCCTCCAAGGTTAGGCTTTTTATTAGACTGTCACTGAAATGCCATCTATTTAATTTTTTTAAAAACTGAAATAATTAGATTACTGGGAAGTTGAAAGAAATGTGGGGAAGCCCCATGTAGCCTTCACCTAGCATGCCTTGCTGTTAGCGCTTTACTCAACAATGGTACAATAGGAAACAGACATGGATCTAATGTTTAGACTTACATATCAATTTTGTCTTCTATATTTTAAGAGAAGAATCAAGGATTTATCTAGGGACAGAAGACATGGATGATTCCAGAAACCAGGTCACAGCCAGAAGTTCTAGGTAGCTAGTATGAGACTCTTGTTTATAAATGTTTTTAGGCTTCCTGTCTTAGCATCTATAGTAGTACTACATACGTGGTTTGTTCTCAGCAAATGTTTCGTATTGCGTGCTTGATTCAATAAGGCATGCATACAAGCACAATGGTTTACTTCCATATTGCTGGGCCTCCACTGTGGAGGAGGGGCAAGATTTACCCATCTCTTATTGTTCTGGAAGGCACTGCTACAACTAGACATATGTGTGGGGTTGGGGGCAGGTGGACAAAAGTGAAGACTTTGCAGCCTGATATGGAAGCAGCAATTCAGTAGGGAAATAGTCATGGCTGGAAGTGTTTAGTCAATAGCAGAAGGCCATCAGGAAACTAATGGAAATGATTCTTGAATTTGTTTGCTATTAAACCCAATGTCTTCGGTGGAAATCTCTCTCATGTTTAAGAATCTCAGACTATGCAGCCATGGACAGATGGGACAACTGGAAGTGCAGGCCAGTCCCGGGTGTAGAAGTAGTCATAGGATTACAAGCTTCAGCAGAATATGGCTACAGAAGGACAACTATAGACTTTGAAGAGACTGCTTTTTGAAGCAAACTTTTCGGAATCAGGATAAAGAACCCCTTACTAGGCTGGTGGGATGGCTCAGTGTGTAAAAGGCTACCAAGCTGACCTGAGTTGGATCCCTGGCACCCACATGGTGGAAGGAGAGAACAGACTCCCAAAAGTCATCCGCTAACCTCGACACCTGTGTCATGACATGCACCCCCTAATAAACGTATAATATAGTAAAAATAAAACCCCAAAACCCTTCTCTTTGTGACTCGCATGCCCAGGGAACAACTGAAGTGAACCTAGAAATTGATACTTGTGTTTTCTTTCAGGCAGTATTTGACAACATCAGACAGGCATTTGCCACTTTAATAAATTATTGAAATTAAGGAGAAGATTCTTGCAGTTTCTATTCCAGGAAAGGGACACATGCATTGAGGTAATCAGATTAATTTTATGTGAAAAGGAAGAAAGGGGGAGGAGGCAGGTTCTGACATTTGACCACCTGAGGTTATTGTATAGTCATACATTATTATCCTATATTTATATATGGAATGGATTAAAATGATATATGCCTTTCTTTCATTCTATTTGAAAAGGAAGGCACAAAATCTTAATCTCATGTGGTTTTTAACACTCAGAGGAAACCCCATGGAAAGGCTGCAAAAGATTAAAATTTATTGCCTACTATATACCACAATACTTTATTATTTTTACAATGACTTTGATGGGTAGGTATTATCTTTGTGTGTGCGAGAGAGAGACAGAGAGACATAGAGAGAAAGAGTGCCACAGAGTGAGAGACAGACCGATGGAGATGGACGAGCTACTCACTGAGTAGCTTGGGCTGGCTTTGAACTCACAATCTTCCTGCCTCTGCCTCCTGAATGCTGGGATGGCTTGTGCCATCACACTTGGTTTATCATTGTTATGTTGTGGCCAGAGAACTTGATAATTGGAGCAAGAAGTAACTTGTTCTGAGACACAGTCAAGTGAAAAGTACAACTGTAGTTCTGAACCACTTCTGCTGGGCTCTGAAGTGTGGGCTGCGTGTTACCTCTATCAGGAAGGACCCCAAGTCTACTGTGTCCATGAGCAGATGTCAGAACGCTATCTCCATAACCGCAGGTGTCAGTTCTCACTCTGTTGGAGAGCCTGCCTGGGTAGTAAGGGTTTTCATCATTGCTGGTGGAACCTTCTTGAAGTAGAATCTTCAAATTGCTGTCCTGACCAACTTAACCAGTCCCAGTGCTCACCTGTACCTACGCCTTTCTCTTTGCTTCAGTAAGACGTGACCCCCTAAAGGAGAAGCCTGTCCTTGGACTGTGGCACCGATTGCAGCTTGCCTAATCCCCTAATGCTTTCTTTTCTTTAAGTTTTGGGATTGTGTTCTTATCAAGGACCCAAGGAAAACCAGAGAACCTCATGCACAGAGGATAAAGCACCGCGCAGAATGTGTTCTTGCCTTGTGTTTTGAGGGACTTACTGGCCACCTGGCCTTCTGTCTCCTCCCCACACATGAGCTTCAGTGTTCCTGTCACTCTCACCCCCACCGTCATAATGATAAGCAGGAATGAACACCTTCTGCATTTCCTTTTTAGGGTTAGCATAATCTAGACTCTAGAAGGACTGGTAAGCCATGAGACATTAGACAAACGTTGAGAATGGCCTTGTCCCCTGAAAAGCCGCCCAGAAAGGCTGAAAGCCAATAAACACATCAGAGTGGAAACCCCAGTTCTTTCTGAACAGCTGGGCTCCATTTCACGAGGGGCAGGCTTGGTCTCTGTGGTCTTTTTCCTGAGTAGTATGGCCATCTTTCTTGGCTTACATTATTGAGATAATTACTCAATCTTTGTTTTTTTTTCTTTCCAAGGAACACAAGGCTGTTAGACCTGA
>JAQHUG010000063.1:1404822-1428967 GCA_028555095.1 Dicrostonyx torquatus
CTCTGCCTCCCTCACATCCTGGTAGGAGTACCTGAAACTGAATATTGGCCTTAATTTTCACGTGAGCATCAGCCCCTTGGCTAGAAGACATTCTTGCAGACCTCTTGAGAATGGAGCTATTAAATGGGTAGTGGAAATGTCCACAGAAGGCATGTGGTTGCTAGAGAACTTTCTAGGTCACTCACATAGCAGGAAGGAACCATGGGTTCATGATAATGACATGAGAGCCAGCTTGTGAGTTTGCAGAAGTATTGAAAATAAAAGGTACTTGGCATGTGTGGTGATTTCAGTAAGAATGATCCCCATAGGCTCATAGATTTGTATGCTTGGTCATCAGGGAGTGGTACTATTTGAAATTGGTAGGAATAGCCTTGTTGGGCTAAGTGTAGCCTTGTTGGACAAAGTATGCCACTGGGGTTGGGCTTTGAGGTTTCAGAAGCCCAGCAAGCTCTCCACCATGACAATAATGGACTAAACTTCCAAAATGATGAGCAATTCCCAGTTAAATGCTGTTCTTTATGGCCCTGCTTCCCTCCTACCAAACTTACCTTTCTATAGTCTTGCTCTTTGGCCACCTGTTCCTTGATGCAAGTAGATTGGCTCCCACCCTTGTCTAAACAAACCCTGTCTGACCAACTATAACTGTACAGTTGGTGTTACTGGTTTTCTTAGTTGTGATATCTGTCCCTGCTGAGGACTGTCACAGCCTTCACAACGGACAGTCTAGCTTAAATTCCATCTCCTTGGTGGTCATGCTTTGAATTTTCTGCGTAGCTCATGCTCTTAAATGTTCAGGATCAGTTTGCAGAGCTGTGCTTGCACACAGATCGGGTACTAAAATCTCCAGGCACGATTCTTCTGCTAGTCCAGAGGAGAATAAAGTGAAAGTTCCTATCAGGCAGTAGAGACGAGCCGCACAGTTGGCCCTTGCTGTTGCCTGAAGCTTGGCCACAGGGCTCAAAGGTGGCAGTAGAAATGCGGACGGAATCAAGCTACTCTGCATAGCACGCCTTCAAACAGCACACCCCAGTCCTTCAGTCCTAAGACTTCTCCAAACTTATACTCAAGAAGCCTGTGGGTGTTTGATTCTAGCAGCTGATTCAGTTCTGTGGATGCCTTCTGAGGCACGGGGGTGACTCTTATCTCATGAGTCTTTTCTAGCTTTTCATTGGAAGCCAGAGAAAGATGTGCACCTACATTTCAGAATGAATGACTTAAACAAAAATTACTGCCCTGTAGAACACTTGTGTCATAGTAACCAAACTGTCAGTGTATAGAAACCTGTGAAAATATCAAATCAAAGGAGGCAATACCTGCAGAGATCTTTACCTGGAGTTAATCTGAAAAATAGAGTGTGTGTACCAAAACCAGTATTGGATTGGCTTAAATCCACATCCCTTTATACACCCCTGAGTTTCTGTTAGTATTTCCTCTGATGCGAAGTAGTCAGTCTTTTACTTCCTATTTCACACTGAGAAAATGCCAAGTCCGAATGGGGAATCACTGTGGTAGAGTGGGAGGAGCTTGGGTTCCAGCTGTGCCTTGGCCACTGACCCTGTCCTTGTCCCGGCACCTCTTCCATTCTCTGCATCTCTACAATGGGGTATGCCATGAAATCTGTCGGCTTTGCATGGCAGATGCTTCCTTCTTTTCATAGCTTCTAGAACTGTGATTAAACTGAGGATGCGGTGTTAAAGAGGAATGGAAACTTGTAGATCCTCTTTTACCCATCTACGCAAAGTCAATGCTAATGCAAGTAATTAATTAGTCATTGTCACCTGAATACATTATATTTTTAAATGTATTATAATATATAATCTTTTTTTAAAAAAAACCATGCTGCTATAAAAAGTAAATAATTGTTCCTTCTTATCTAAAAACCCATCTGGTCCTCGGAAATTATCCCCTACATTCTGGTTCTCAGACCTGGCTTTGCGGTAACCACACAGTAAGTTCTAGCCTTCCTATCCTTGGGTATTTTGATGTAATTGCTCTGACTTGGGTCTTAAGTATTAGTAATTTTATTAGGAGACAGACTTAAGAACTAGAGGGAGGTCAGAAGATCCATTCTAGTTTCAGAGCTGGTATCTGCCATGGCTCACCCAGTCTGTCCTCCCTACTCTGACTTCCTTTAATATGCCATATTAAACCCTAGATTTTGGACTTCCCCATGTCTGCATCAGCTGTTATGGCCTGGAATGCTGTCATCCTAAAAGGGGTCATCTATCCTGGTCCCTGTTTGCACCATAGACTTCTATTTTAGTTGACCCTGAAATACTTTATAACAACTAGCTCTTGCTCGTTCTTCCCGGGTGTGGTGGTATATGTATATTTACAGATCTCTCGTGTTTAGCCTCCTCATACTCAGATACCTTCCCTTTTCACTAACAATGACACTCTCACGCCATCCGTGGCCTGTGAACTCTAGGATGACCTGAACCTGTCCTTTCAGACTTAAGCTCTTGCCGCTTCCTATCTGTTCAGCCCTTGGCAGCCTTCCATCCTGAATGCATGCTGCGACTGTACTCCGGAGCCTTGTGTGTGATGTCTCTTTTCTTCATTCGATTCTCTCCTATTACTCAGGCCCTTGTGTACATGGCACCTTCCAGTTCCCTTTCCTGATGGCCCTAAGTGCACTCCCATCCTGTCACCATCCTCTAGCCTTCTGCTGTGATGCTCTTTATAGAACTTACATTATCTGAGTAGTGCTCATTTGTAAAGAAGGTTAGCATAAGCCTCCTGCTACAGGAATGCAAGTTTTATGAAGATGGGGACTTTGGCTGTCTAGTTGGAGCTCAATAAATATTGAACAGATGAATGTTGTCTCCCTGCAAGATAATGCCATGTCTTCAGCAGTGACTAGAAGGCGTTTGCTGAGTGTCTGATGGATGAGGGTATAAGTACCACAGACTTGCTTTCTGAACAGTCAGGATGACCAAAGAGCTCTAAATAATATCAGTGCCAATGAAGCTTGTGTATATAATTTCGTTTCTTAATGTCCAGGGTTTTTAAAAAGAGAAAACAAATATATTTTTTATAAGGAAAACGATGTGTCTCCAGGATTTCAAAGTCTTCCTTTTTAGGAGGTACTCCGATGGAAACCCCTCTCGTCAAGGATTCATTCAGCACGTAACAAGGGAAAGAGATTCTTCTGGAAGCCAGTTTTGTCAAGAAGCCCAACATTTAAACAGATGCGTCTCTGAGCTGATCTCAGAGGAGAACAGAATTTTTTTGTGGAGGGGGCAAGGAGCATATACATTTGGGAGCTTTCCAAATAGCTATCTGGACAGGTGAAGATAAAAGGTGAGATGAAACATGTAAATCTCCATGATCCTCTTTGCCCAGCAGAACTGCGTGGAACAGATAGACATGACAAATTATGACCACAGCTAAGTGTGGACAGTCACTGTGCAGCTGCATCATCCCACGTGTGTCTGCTGACGGTAAAATCTGTGGGATAGGAGCCACAGCGACGGCTCAGAGGCCAAGAGCACACACTGTTCTTGTCGAGGACCCAAGTCCTGTGGAGGCTGGAGATGGGAACACAGGAAGGAGGCTAACAGCCACTTGTAACTCTAGCTCCAGGGTATCAAACATCCTCTTTGATCGTGGCGGGTACTGTACTCATGTGCACAAATGCAGAGACAGATGCATGCATAAATGCATACTTTAAAGTAAATAAATAGACCTGCGACAATACAATTTAAAATTCATCTGCTCAGTTGTGTTAGCTACATTTCAAGTTTTTATTTTTCTCTGCCTAACACAGTTTCTAATTGGACAGGACAAGTGTGTGTACTTCCACCTTCCTAGGATGCTCTATTGGACACTGCTGGTTTAGAGGGCACCCCTGCCCTTAGGTGGTGGGTAATGAAAGAGCTGCTATCATCGTCTAGAAGGCTGAGTGATTCTGTGGCTTTGGATTAGGAAGGTCACATTTCTGCGGGTTCTCTGTTAAAGGGCTTGCTGTCAGTCTCCAGAGGGGCTGAGGCTGGTAGAGCGGGGCAAAACCACTGCAAGGAGTTTCTATTTGCCTGAGGACATTGTTACTTACCTTGAAAATCATAGGGAGAACAAATGATGCTCAGAAGATGCTGGTCCTTCTAAGTCAGTGCTACACAAGTACAAAGCTTAGTGAGTGTTGGGTCGATGCAGTAGATGGGAAGGCAACGTGGCCCTGGCTCCTTCTTGATTTCAGACTGACGCCAGGTTTGAAACAATGGGCTTTGGTTGCTGTTGGTAACTGGTTCTCTCCTTTGTCCAACTTCTGAGAACCTGAGTTGGAAAGAATATGGGAAAGTCAAGGGAAGAATGGGGAATATGGGCTTCAGTTTGTGGTTCCCTAGATGTTAGGGGAATTCCCAGAATGGCAATGAGACACACAGGGAGGACTTGCAACAGGATCACCTCAGCTTGGGAACTAGGAGGTGATTCTTAAGGAGCAGTTAGTGGTTCCATCATCTTTCCTAGATGAAGAATGAGCTTATAGCAAAGGACTCTGGCTATATTCTCTGTCTGTATCAGGCCAGATTTCTCGTACTTCCTCTCACATCTTCTTCTTGTTGTTATTGGGGTTTAGATTTACATTTATTCCCTTCTGTATGATGTAGATATGTTTTATTGCCATTGTTAATAAAGAAGCTGCTTTCAGCCAATGGCTTAACAGAGTAAAGCCAGGTGGGAACTCCAAACAGAGATATAGAGAGAAAGTAGGCAGTCAGTAGATGCCATATAACCACAGCAGGAGAAAGACGCGAGCCCGGAACTTTGCCTGGTAAGCCACGGCCACGTGGCAATACACAGATTGATAAAATAAGAGCTAGCTAGCAATATACTTAAGCTTTTGGCCAAGCAGTGTTTTAAATAATATAGTTTCTGTGTAATTATTTCGGCTCTGAGTGGCCGGGAACAAACGAACAGTCTCTGACAACGATTGTATGTGTGTGAGGATGTGCTCATGAGTGCAAGTGCCCACAGAGCCCAGAAGAATTGGATCCCCTATAGCTGTAGTTATTGGTCCTTGTGAGCAGCTTAGCATGATGCTGGGGATCAAGATCCGTCTCTCCAGCCCCTCTCATGTTTGTTGTCCTGGTTTTAACTTCTGTCATGAAAAGCTAGCATTTGAATACTGTAGGAAAGGCATGGCCTCGAAAGGAACATGGCAACTGCTTTCACATGCTTGTGGTTTGGTCCGGTTCCAGCACACCTCTGATGGGCGAGGACTCTGGAAATGATTGAAGCTGTGTTATTGTTAACCCTACTTCTAGGAACATGATACTATGCTAGGATCTAAAGGAACATCTGATAGGGGCACAAACTCTGTCCCTGAGTTAAAAACATGGCAGCTAGGAAAATGGAACTCTCAGGGTGGGATCTTGAGTAGAAAGTGAGCTACCTGGACCTTGACCTAAATCCTGTTTATTGACTGTGATATCTTGGGTCTTCTGTGAATCTCCACTTACTCCTGTGTGAACTAGAAATAATGCCTTAACCTGAAGATAGTCTAGAAAAGAAACGAAGCATGGGTATGTAAATGAACAAGGGCGTCGCGTCACTTACCCGTCTTTGGTTTCCCTCAAAGAGACTGTGGATAGGAGAGTCAGCAGCTCTGGAGCGTCCATGCTCAGAGACTGGGAGATGCTGTGTTCCACTAGGCACACATGCTCTCTGGGAGTTTGGAACAGGTTTGGCTTTGTGGGTCAGAGAGGTACTCAGTATAAGATAAGGGTTTATAGGTAGGGATGAGTCTCCCTCTTCAATCCTGGGCCAGCAATTGACATTTTAGCAGCTTTAACTTTTCCCCAGCCGCGGGTTTAACTGCATTCGGTGTTAACAGTTGTGGGTAATCTACAACTACCAGCAAAGGGAGTCCGGGAATTGATGTGGAGCGGTGTGCATACTTCAGATGGGAAGGGGGAGCTCTGTGTTGCTCTGGCACCTCGAGTTCTATGAAATGCTGTCTCTTCAGTGGTATTGATTGGTCTCTGATGTAGAGTTAGTTCTGTTCGGCTTCCTGTTTCTCTGTGGCATGCGATGTATATCGCATGTGTGTTGGGGGTTACAATCAGTAGTGAGTTAGGAGGTATGGCAGGGCAGGGACAGTTCTCCTGGGATTCAGTTGCTTGGATGTGGGCTGCATAGTTTGCTGGAATAAAGCAGTTAGGACCAAAAGAACTGGGAAAGGGGAATCAGTTTTAATGTAAGACAGTTGTCTCAGAATCAAATGCCCTTTGTTGGATATGGAAATGCAGGGTGGTGTGGAGGGCTGGCTTGGTTAAAACTGAGCCAAGAGCATTTCAGAGTTTGTTACCCAGGAAATACCTTGGCAGTCTTCCTTAGCTACTTGATTGATGTGTAGATGTATAATTTCCTTTGGGGCCAGAGGAAATTAGTTCCAAGGCTCCAAAATCTGTGATGTCCCTTATATAAAATGACACAAGAATTTCATATAATTACCACCCATCTTTCTGTATATTTTAAATCAGTACTAGGTTGTTCATATTGCCTAATGCAATATAAATGCTGTGTAGATAGTTGTACATTGTGTTGTTTAGGAAGTAATGACAAGAAAAAGAGGTTTCACACATTCAGTATATAGGCCAGACACCCTCCCACAATATCTCCAGTCTGAGGTTGAAGGAATCCTTAACTACATATATTCCGTGGATACAGAAGGCATAGGAGCCCTGAAAAAACTTCTAGACATATTATTATTTTCTTTGAAACAATTGGTCCCCTGCTCTTATATTTTTTTTGAGGCAGAGTCTCATATAGCCCAAACTGATCTTGAACTTGCTATATAGTGAGAATGATATTGAATGTCCCTGTCACCACCTCCCAAGCTGTGGAATTATAGTCAGGTTCCACCATTCCTAGTTGAATGAGCTCTCTTTCCTTAGTGGCACAGAAGGTGTTGGTCTTTACATGTTGTTTCTCCCCAGTGACTATCAGAAATACTATTGAACACTTGTTATATCAATTTCTTCTTTACTATTAATTTTGTTTTTATAATAACGGTATCATCTCCATGCCTGTCTTGCCCAGAATCACATGGTTGTTGAATATGTAGGTATGATCAGAACTCTAGATCTGATGTTCCCATCAGATATGTTATAGTCCCTACATCAGTTTAATAGGTTTGGAATTATTTTCAAAGGAGCAGAGAGCTCTCGACTATGACCAACAACTTGATATATGAGAGAAGCCATTTTCCTCTTGAGAGCTCATTGAGGAGATGCAGATCAATAAAAGCAGCCTCTAAACTGCTCTCATTTTTTTGAGCCCTTGTGAAGCACTTGGGCTAGGTTTTGCTTTATATAGTCAAAACTGTTTCCTGTTTGGCTCCAGTCTTGGGGTTTCTTGGAGCCTGCAGAGTCTCAGGGCATGAGTACTGCCAGCTGTCTTGCCCGAGGTCTACCTTACAGTCGTCTACAGTCCACGATCATTATGCCACTCCTGCTCTCAGAAATAGTGGATTCATGTCTCAAGTAACCCTGTGTAGAGCAGTCTGGAGAAATGACCTCAAACTGCTTCCATCCACCAGCCACATGTTATTCGGTACCAAGCTGCACACTTCAGATTCTATTCTTTCTCCTTTTGAGGGGTTTGGCTTATTGATATTTATAACAGTGAATGAATGTTTATAATATTCATTGTGGATGGAGTCCTCAGTTTACACATCTGTGAATATCCTGGGCCTGTCAGGATATAAATATATAATATAAAAACAAAATATACATTTATGTATTGATATTTATAACAGTGAATGAATGTTTATAATATTCGTTGTGGATGGAGTCCTCAGTTTACACATCTGTGAATATCCTGGGCCTGTCAGGATATAAATATATAATATAAAAACAAAATATACATTTATGTATATTGTATATATATATGTGTGTGTATGTATGTATGTATGTATGTATAAAATGTGGCTATCAGTAGAAGTTTCTAAGAGATATGGTTCCCAAGAGTGACTGAGAACTAGTGGAGACTTCTCCACAGTACAGGTGGATGAGAATTACTGAGAGGAGTAGGTGAGAGGAACTAGAGGGAAGGATGTATTACTTAGCTATTGCTGTGTAACAAAATACTCCAAGCTCCATGGCTTAAGGCAGCTGTTTACTTACTTGAAATTTGTACTGGGATCTGCTAGGAAGTTCTTCTGTTGATCTCCCCTGGGGTATCATATAGCTACAACCATTAGGCATCTTGTCTGAGCCTGGATGGTTAAATATAGGTGCACTTGTACATCTAGGAGTTAGCAGTGGCTGTCATACGGGTGTCTTTCTGTTTGCTTTGAGGCTACCTGTGGAATACTTGGCTGAGTTATTTGTAAGATTGAAGAAGAGTTTTGAGAGAGGGAGAGTAGAAGCTGCCAGACTTCTTGACAATGAGGTCAATCCCATACCTTTCTCCTAAGCAGTGGCAAGATTTTTTGTGTATCATTTCTGGCTGTTCCATGCATCCTTTGAATAGAATTTCTTGTCACCTGGAGCAAATTCCCTAGCTAGTTTATGATAACATAGGATTTCTTCTGCTATATTCTGGTGGTCAAAGCAAGGTGTGAACCAGCTCAGATCAGAGTCCAGGAACATGAATCTGTCTCTTCATGAGAGGAGGCGAAGCCACATGGCAAGCTGTGTATGGACAGCAGGATTCTATGTGGCCAATTTCATAAACTGGCCCCTGTTCTGGAAGGTCTGATTTCACTCACTGTCACTGTCCTTCTGCTACCTGGTCTCTGAGATGCTCTTGCCTGTGGGTATTTGCTCAGGGTTCAGATTCCTGGGCAGGTGGTTCAGCACCTGCAAGCAATTCCATCAGTGTCCCTGAATAAAATAATCTTATTTTTCTGACAAGTATTCTTAGTGACCTCATCCAAACCTTGTCTATTCCCATGGACTTTTGGAGACTGGATGAAAAAGGCAGTTTGGTGAGGTAAAAAGGCTTGGAGGTTGGAGAGACCTGCACAGGGCCAGTTCTTCTTTGGTTATGACTGACCACATGGCTTTGGGTAGGTTACTTTACTTGTTTAAATTTTATTTTTCTCAACCATAAAAATGGATACTTCTATTTTTGTGCTTAGTTGGGAGAGTCATTCAGCAATTGATGATTGCTAGAAAAAAGTCTAAGGGTACCAGGAACCCAAGGTTCTTCATTCAGAATTCCTGAGATAAGCACACCTCATCTCTAAGCTATTTTCTTTCACCTCACCTTGGTAGGCTGGCCCAATAGGTCCCATGCTTTCACACGTCTGCTGGTCTCATTTTGTCAAGAGTGCTGCAAGCGAGGAAGATTAAAATGGGGTTCCTTCACTTGCCAAAGCTTCTTGCAATGAGCTAGAGGAGTGTTAGGAAAACAAGCTAGGTGGTCTGCTCCAGATGACAAGAGATTCTGTTCAAGGGATTCATGGGACAGCCAGGACCAATATACAGAGGACCAAGGTTTGGATGCAACAAGCAAGTTCTTCTACTTCTTAGGTCCTAGGTTTCTAACTTGTCCAAGCCTAGCTTTCTGTGTTGCTGGGGATCATCATTTTATTTGCCAAGCTTGCTGAGAAGAGAAGATAATTTTGGTAAGAGTTTAGCTAGCACACTGTAAAATGGTAGCCCCTTCTTTTTCTTAGCCCTCTTTATTTTGTTCACCTCTGTTCCCTGTATGTTGGAGCACTCTTCAGGAAGTCCATTGCATTCTTCAAATGAGCTGCCTCCTGGGATGTAATAGCTATGTTTTAAAAAGCCATGGGTCATGTGAATTTTTTATAACTTGAATCCTATTTCCTTTTCACTGACCTGATTATTGATCTCAAGAAAGAGTTCATAGGAAAACAGATGTAGGTGGTATGAGCAAAGTTGCTGCAATCAGCTTCCACTGGCATTCTATCCAGGAAGGTAGGCTTTGGGAGATGGAGCATAGCATAGAGCGTAATTAGTGACAGAGATGGAGAACTAGATTGTGTGATCCTGACTGGGTAGGAAAAGAGGTGAAAATGAACAAGTAGAATGGAATTTAGAAATATGTGGAAAAATACAACTAATATCCAAGGGGTAGGATAGTGTTAAGACATGAGGTCATATTATTGTGTCTATTTTGCAAAATCACTATGGTGAACATGGATTACCTTCATGATGCTTAAAATAAGAAGTGAATTTAAAAGAGAAGAGTTGAGAGAACACAACCTCAGTATCTATCTGGGTCTAGATGAGGGCCTGGGTGACCGGGACTGGAGGGGAATCTTGTAGACATGGGCAGATAAGGTTGTCAGTAGACACTGACTCTCCTAGATTCTGAGGATGGAGCCATGTACCTTTTGTATTTGGAGTACTTTAGAGGATGAAGAGTGGGGAGAGGGTCAGTAACTCCACGTACTTCATTTACTTAGTGTTTGTACTTTGGCTTCCTTGCCTCTCGTAGGAGGAGGGGTTAGGGCAGAAGGGGTTGAAGTTTTCTGTTCTTCTGAATGGCCAGGTGTCACGGCCAGCTGGGGAGACCAGGACAAATCCTCAGAAATTCCCGTCAGGGAGTCTGGAAGAAATTATTTTATTGCTCTTGTGAAATGCGGAGTACTCCACCGTTTACCATTACTGGGAGCCCTTGATGTGTCTACAAGCTTTCTGCCGCAGTGAGGTGGGGATGTTGTAAACCCCAGCCTTTCTACCTTCTATATACAAAGCCTCCTTGCTTGGCAGTCACGACCATTCCCTCCTCAGGTCTGGGATCCCTGCTACACACACACACCAAAACCCCTCAAGCCAGGTTTTTTTCTTGAAGCCAGCTGGGCCCCCTCCTCCATCTCCAGGATGTCAGACGGTTGGGCAACATGCCCAGAAGTCCAAAGTTGCAGCTGTCTCCCTGGAGAAGAGCATGAGTGAAGTAACTCTCCCCGGGCCCCATACATTTGGCCTGGAGCAGCGCCTCCGCCAGCACCCCTCTGCAGTACAGCAGGCCTGGTCTGCAGCAGAGTCTGACCAGAGAAGGAGGGTTTCTTCTCGTGAGGTGGGGGAAGGGTGTGTCAGGCATGTGGACGATTCCAGCTGGAGTTCTGAGGGACAGTTGTGGGCAGGAATGGAAGGCTCTGCTGAGCTCTGTTCCTTAGGCTTTCTGTTGTTTTCCAATCCCACAAAGACAAGGTAATAGGAGAAGCCATCCCTGGGACGTCTGTCTGAGTTCCTATGGTGCTTGATGGTGTGGCGGCTCACAGTACCCTCTGGTGAATGTAGGGAAAGAGGAAGTCCTTACTTTAAAGTTGTGCCTGGCTGACGGCAGCTCAGGAGGGTTGTCCACATGTGCTTGCTTGCGGTATGTAGCAACATCTAGTTTTCAATAGTCTGCCTGGCTCTCCCAGGTGCCTTGAAAGAAAGGTGTAAGTCCTGTTACTCCCGTGACAGAAGATAGTATGGAAAGGTGGAAACGGGGTTTCATACCAGGCTCCAGGGTGGGACCAGAGTTGGCCATTTGCCCATGATGGAAATGTGGCTAAAGTCTCATCTGCAAGATCCTGGAGCCTGGAGGCATCTTAACTTCCTCCAACACCAGAGTCTTAACCTCTCCTTAGCACTTACAGCCCTTGACAGGGGGGAGGGGATGCTTGAAGATGGTGTCCGTGCTATCTGTTAGTCGCTATCACCAGAACTGAGCAAACAGTAGCTGAATTTAAACCACCAAGAGGCTGGGGGAGGATTTTGTGTGGTTCCAAGAGGAGGGACAGGAGCTGGCAGGACCAATGGCCCCTGGCACTGGGCCAGCTTGACTTCTAATGTCATGGGAACTAATGAAAGAGATGAGGTGATTTGTGGGCCCTGCAGGGGAAGCAGAGCCAGCCTGCATGAGCAGCCAACAGGGTGTCAGTTCGGCACTTGGCATTGCCCTGTGTTCTGTGTGGTGGGGCACTGGGGGTGATAGTACACCAAGTTCATGGAGTGTCTCATGTGACCACCCTCTTCACAGTCTCTTCTCTAGATGTCTGCTGTGTGGTCCTAGGTGAATATCTTATTCAACATGTCTAAAATTAAACATAGTCTCCTCTCAGTATGTTCTATCTTTCTTAAGGCTTAAAAATACCAGATTTCTTAATCATCTTCTCTTCCATGGCGGCCTCATGTTAGTTTTAAATCTTGCCTTCCTTCTTCCTTTCCTACTTAGTTTCACCTTCCTGCCTCATGTGAAGATGACTGAGAATGTCCTGTCCAGCCTCTCTGGTCTTGGATTGTTCCTTTCACTCTTCCAGGTCCATCTTGTTAAAGCAGTAACACCTTTGCGTCATCTCTACATCCCAGAGCAATAACTTAATGTTGCCATAGTCAGTAGGATAAGACAGAGTAGAATGAAGGGCGTCCTCAAGGAACCCACATGAGGCAAGGCCTCCAGTGGTATTCAGAGGCCATCACGGTCATACTCTGACCTCCCCTGTGATACACTTAAAATGGCTTAAGAATCCTGGGCTGTCTTCTCTTTGCTACTCATCTGTGACAATGGTCCTTATCTTTTATAAGTTGTTTGGTTTATGATTAGGAATTTTGACCCTTTGGGTTATTACTGGAGTCAAATTTACCTCAAAGGCAAAGCAGTTCCTGGGTGCTTAAAGTCAGGCATACCAGTCAAGACAAAGATAGCTGACCCAAGCCATGGAGTAAGATAAGCATGGAAGCCAAGAGTCATGTTGACAGCTCAAACTCAACCCGTTGCTGAATCACCTTGTGTGCAAGTCACTTTCTCAGTATGGCCTTAGGTTTGTTTTTTTTTTTGTTTTTGTTTTTCAGATGTAAAATATAGTTCAGTTCTGTGATCTCTGGGTTGTTCGTCACACTGCTGTCCTCTGTTTTCAATGGAGTTTGGAAAATGCCTAAATTTTCTTCCTTGAGATCAGCTATGTCTTTGTCCTGTGCCAAAAGCCAGGAATCCTGGCTAAAAAGGAATTAGAGTGTGGCCCACAGGAGAGACCTTCTACCTGATGAACATTTACAATATCTATAAAACAAAGGAGACAGCAGATTGATTTCTTGTCAGACTCCTGGGGTGGAGAGGTCCATTTGTTCCCAAGGGTACCAAGCACTTAGTAAAGATCACCTGACTTCCCTAAGAACGGGAGGAGGGGTCCATCCATATTAGAGGTAGACAGAAACGTCTGGGTGGATAGCACTGTTGAAGACAGGTACTTTCACGGTCTTTCGTCTTTCCCCTTTCCATGGGACCTGGGAGAATGATGGATTCCTGGTGTGTGGGATAGAGACTTCTTCAATTGTCCTGCTTAGGGGAAGGCCAGCCATATTTCATACCTACAGGTCAAGGGCAAGGCCTTTGTTTGGCATTTGTGTACTCGGATAAAGCCCTCTGTTGACACCTTAGCGTTTCCCATACAATGAATATCCAGGCTGAACCTTGAACATGTACATAATCTAGAAAGTGGTGTAGATGCCAGTTAGTTGGGAGCACCATGAGGGAGTTAAGTATCCCCAAGAGACCTGAAGTTTTGGAAGGGGATCCAAGGAGCCCCGGAAAAGCTGATCATGAAGTGCTTGTTGGCGTGGGTTTGCTATATGCTAGAGAAGATTGCCAGTTGTGTGACCTATGGCTGGCCATAGACGGTCCCAAATAACCAGTCACCTTATCTGTGAAATTACAGGTGACCTCCCAGGTGGGACCGAGTGAGGATCCCCTGCATAGGGAACCTGCAGCTCTGTGCCACCCTCCACACAGTTCTCAAAAATATCCTGTTCTCACTGCTCTACCCTGGCTCTTCTTTCCTACGTGGCTCACGTCACTCTGCTGTCTGCTGTTGGTTCTACTCAACTTCTGTCTCCCTTTCTCTCCCTCCTCACTGCCGGTACACAACATTACAGCTCTCATTCTGTGTATGTCTATGACCACAGCCTACAAGTGTGTCTAAAAACCCACTGATATGGCCAGTGTCTTATCTAAAAGCCTACCCTTATCTATGATGGTTAAACAGTCCCAGGCTAGACCAAAAAAAAAAAAAAACCCCTGACTTACCACCTATCATACATTTGTAATGAAGAAGAAAGGAGGGAGCTTTATTTTAATAACAAGAATAGCAAAATCCCACAGCAAAGCAGAACCCTGTTTTCCTCTCATCTGGAAAGCTGCTCTGATGGCTGCTCATGAGAGAAGGTGAGATTAAACTAGAAGGTGCAGGGGTTTGAGGGGAGACATCAGTAGAGGCTCTGATGTTGATTTCAGGATGCTTTTAAAGACTTCTGAGCTGCTGGCTTTGGTTCTCTATTAGCTCTAATTTACTTCAAAATGCGCAGGCGCCCTGTCTCCTGCTGCAGGTGTAAATGGTTAGCAGCAATGATTAGGATTCTTTTTGGCCCTAAAATGGAACTAAGCAAGGATGACAAAGTAGAGAGGAGAGGAATGAAAACCCTTCCTGAGATAGTTTGGAAAGAACTGGAGCTAAAAGGAGAGGTGGCTGTGCTGAGAATATGTGTGAATTTACCATGTCAGTCCTGCCCACAGTGGGCATGGGTACTGGATATGACAGGGAGGAGAGGAAGAAGGAGAAAGAGGAGCCCAGGGTGAATGTTTGTGAGTGTTTTGGACCTGGAGTACAGAAGAAGTCTCGCTTTTATTCTAAGCTTGGATGCTTTCCTATTGGCTTTATAACGACTGTCCTCCTGCGCTAAGCAACAGGAATCTGATGAAAATTTATGCAAGACAAAAATTATCCTGAGAGAATTAAATATTCATATGGATGCTGGAAAATGTTTGTTGGTTGTATCTCAAAACAACAGGGTAGCAAATATTTGGGGTCTGGGGAGGAGTTCTAGGGAACGCATAGTAGCTATCTGTTGTAAAAGAAAGAATTCTAAAACAACACATCTTTTTTTGACGTATAGTTCCTGGGGTCAAGAATCCAGATATAGTGTACTTGCTCCTCCACTCCATGGTCTCTCATTAAACTTCAGTGGAAGTGTCACCTAGACCCACTCCTAAACACGCTAAACTGGTTGTTGGCAGCCCACCAAGGAGCTTTAGATTTAGGACCTATGTTCCTTGCTCTGAGAACCTCCAGTGTGGCAGCTTACCTCAAGCAAAACCAAGAGAAAGAGCAAGCAAGGAGAAGCCACTGTATTAGGTAGTGTGATCACCAAGTACGGTTTTCTGTTGGTGAAGAAGTCCCCTGGCAGGTATACAAGTGGAGGACATCCCTGGCGCCTGGCTCGGGGTCTCTTTCCCAAAGGACATTTAAGTTAAGTTTAAGAAGTTGGAAATGGCAGGACCTTGTGTTTCATTCTCTCTGGTTTCGTCTAGGCCTCTTTAACTGCCTAGTGATCAGCCTCCAGTCTTGAAATATGTGCCTTCTGCTTGAATTCCTTCTGCTGCTCATCCATTCTGACCAACACGGCATCTTCACAGCTGTTCCCTCTCGCTAAAGAGTTTAGTACTGCACACAAAACACGCATAGAAAAAGCGGTGGGGAATAGGAACAGGAAAGGTCAAAGCGTTAAGTATTTGTGTATAAAGGGTGTGATGGGTTGAATTGGGCCCTAAAATTCATAATGTTAAAAGTCCTAGCCCCTGCTACCTCAGTGTGTGGCTCTATTTATTGATAAGTCTATTCAAGATGTGATTATGTGAGAATGAGGTTCTTAGGGTGGTGTCAGAGGCTTACACAGGATACACAACACTGTAAGCAGGCAAATCAGGGGCGGCTACTGATGAGCCAAGGAGAGGGGCCTTAGAGGAAACTCACCTTGCTTGATGTTGGACTTGAATCTCTCAGAGCTGTAGAAAATACATTTTGGTTGTTTAAGACACCCAGGTTGTGGTACCTAATCATGGTGGTTCCAGAGAGCTAGCACATGGAACATCTTTATTGTAAAATTTCATTAGTTTTATGTTTGTTAATAGACACCTTTGTTATGATTTGAATCGGAAATGTCTCCCCATGGACTCATATCTTACAGGCTTATTTCTCAACTGGTGGGGTCGTTTTGACATGCTGTGGAACTATTAGGATGTGGGCCCGGGTAGGAAGAAGTAGGTCTCTAGTGGCAGGCCTTTGATGAGTATGCCCAGACCCTGGTTCCTGTCATGCTCTCACTGCTTCCTGGTTCGCTATGATGTGAACATCCTCCACCATGCCCTCCCACCACTGTGATCTCAGCTACTGTGGCATATCTTCCTCGCCACAGTGGACTGAAAGCTTCAGAAAGCATGACTTAATAAATAAACCAAAATAAATCACTCTTCCCTTCAGCTGGGTAGTGTGCAGTGTGGTCATAACAATGGACAAGTGACTACTGATAAACTTTTCTTGTGGGGACTGTGGGAGAGAAGGGCTGGGCAGTTACATCTGGCCTATACCTTTAATATCTCACCGTCTTTTTGATCAACAGCAATGCAAACAAATCAGAATGTGTGATGAGCACCACAGTGGGAAGATAGAGGGAGTGGAGGGGGCTTTATTTTGAGCTGCCTCTTAGGATGGATTGAGTTTTCAGATGGAAAGGGGAAGGATATATGAGGATGGAAAATCCCAGTGTGAGCACTTGGCCACAGAAGTTAGATGGATGTGCATTTTTATCTGACTCTGCCTCTTAGTGACTCTGTGACTCCAGACGGGTCAGCATGTCTATGCCTGAAATCCCCATCTTTAAGGTGCAGATAATTACCATGCAGGCCCATGAGTTGTTGTAAGGATTGGATGAATTGATGAGAATGAAGAACTTACAAGAACACTAGGTCTATCTATCAGGCATTACAGTTGCTTTGGAAATACAGATCTCAAGTCATTGGATTCTTCAGTGGTTCTTTGGAATGAATTTCTTAGCAGAACCCAGTGTAACTCTCCAAGCTCCATTCTTGTTCTAACCCCGAAGGAAGGCAACTGTGCTACTCCCTCTTACCCAGCTTCTCTCCCTGTTATATACTCACGAAGACCCAGGTGAGTCCTCAGCTCCCCTTGGGAGCTTTTCAGAGCCTCCTACACTCAGCCCTACCACCATCTCATCGGTTGCAGCTGCAGGGCTCACACTTATGCTCTGCTTTCTTGTTTGCCCAGAGATACCTTGACGTCCGGAACTATGTATTTCCCTTCAAGTTGTGGATCCTTAGCTTCTGACACTTAGTGGGCCTACCTTGAGTGGCTGTTGAATGAATATATATATGTATATATATGTATGTATGTATATGTATATGTATATGTATATGTATATGTATATATGTGTGTGTGCATATATAGTAATAATAGTATAGTAATGGTGTAATGTTGCAAAACAGTTCTTCCCTCTGTGGGAATAGGGAACAGTTGATAATTGAGCCAAATATGAACGATCATAGCCTTTGAGCGTAAGTTCAGATTACCTCAAATATTCTAACATGATAACAGGTTTTTTGGACATTTTAAAATAGTTACAGGAAAAAAAGAAAGTCATAAAATCAAGGGACTTTTCAAATACATTGGTGGGAACTTCAGGTAAAGTGGGGTAAACACTGCTGTAGGTTTTCGATGCTATAATGACATTCTCAGCTTTAGGGTTGGTGGAAGTCGGTAAGTTTTATTAATACGTCCTCAAAGGTTTTGCTGGATATGTCAGGCATAGACTGAGCCATGGATGGCTGTAAGAAGGCTAAAGACTGCCTAAGAAAACAGGACTCCAGATCTGCATGATTCCACTCTGTAGCCACTGAAGTCCTAATGGACCAGCCTTATAGAATCTATCCTCATCTGTGGCCCCCTTTTCCTGGGAACTCGGTTTATAAGTCTGCGATATGGGCAGAGTTGAGCTAGAAAGGGAAGCTGTCGAAGGTGAGCTGTGTGCCTGTGTTTAAGCGAGGAGACGGTACTAGCTGTGTACAGCTAGCCACTGCCATTGTTTCCTAATTTGGGGTTTAAGAAAATGTTTCAACACACCATGAAAGCGAGGACTCACACTTAAGGGCAAAGCCTTGCTTGTCTACTCCTCTCACACTCACAGTTGGAGAAGACACACGCTGGGTTTTGCCTTTTTCCTCCACCTCTGCATCTCAAAGCTCTAATCAGAGCTCTTCTGTGGGCTTCTTCACAGGGGTCTGCTGGGGGTCTGCCCTCCTTCGTGGCACTGCCACTGCCCAGAAGAGACCCATCTGTCTTTGTTAGGAGTCTTCCCTGATTGCACGTGCCTTTTTTTTTTTTCTCCAATGAGGCTGCCATACTAAATAGCTAGTTCTCAAGCTAGGTAACTTGATTGTAGGTCCTTGTCTAAATGTAGCTCTAATGACATGAGGCTTTGCCTCTGCCATCCCTATCCTGGCTCAGAGGTATTCTCATGGCTGAGGAGCAGCAGATCCCACAGATCTGCTTCCATCTCCCACTGTCTGACACTGCTCTCGCCTACCAGCTGCTTCAGTATTTGCACTTTGTGGACCCAAGCATGCCTGGAACATAGACAGTACCAGCACCCTCTGCCTTGCTTCATAACCCACGTGGTAGGCCAGGATGCGGAGAAGAGGTTTGCAAAGGCCCAGGGCATTCCAGGAGCTTAGTATCAGCCCCCAGCCTCCCATCTCATCAGCTCTGCCTTGCTGGCAGTGCCCCTCCCCCCAACACGCAGTCCATCACCTTGCTGTCATGTTCACAGTACACCTGTTGTGACTGTTGGAAAAGCAGATTCAGTCCAGCAGGCGCTGGGTGGGTCTGGGTGTTGGGAGCTGGAGGCAGATCTGTGGGATCTGCTCTTCAGTCTTGAGAATGCCTATTTCATATGTCTGTCTCCTTGGAGAAAAACAAGGCATGTGCAATCAGGGAACATTCCTAAAGAGGAAGGATGGGTCTCTTCTGGGCAGCGGCAGCACTGCCTCTTACAGAATTGTCTTTGAAAAGTTCAGCATTCCTGGGTGTTTGCTGCCATTGATCTTCTGAGACATTTCTCAAGTGGTTAGATACTTGGATTCCAGAGCCTGAGTTCCTGTGTTGAATCCTGCTCCTTACCATGGTTTGATGTGTCCCTTAAAACCTTAGAAACCTAATTCTCACATTCACACAGTGGGCCTGTTTAATTGTTATACTTGAGGAAGTAGATATTGTCATGCATATGGGGACTTTATGATGGGATTAGTGGTTTCATAGGCAAAGGAAGAGAGACCTGAGCAAGCAACCCTACTCTGTCATGTTTTGACACAGTATGTATGAGGCTCTTCAATAGGTATTGGTGGCATGCTTGAATTTCTCAACCTCTAGAACTGTGAGCCAGAGAACTCTCAGTTTTTATAAATTACCCACACTGAATCACCAAAATGGACTAAGTTCCACTACTTCCTTTCTGTGTCCACACTTGAAAACCAGTGACTACCTCCACTGGGTTTTAGTAACAACCAATTAGTTAATTTTTTAAAGGTGGTTAGAAGTGTGCTTGAATGACATGGGCTATTTTCAAAGGCCCCTCAATGTGCAGTTTCCTTCATGAGCTGGAGAGAAGAGACTTTGTCTTACACAACACTGAGTCTGTACCATCCAGCCCAAGTCTGTTGTGAGTAGGTGCCAAGATCTCTCAGCTCCCCGTGGCTTTTCTGTTCACTGGGCTGGAGCTAAGGTTAACAAATGCACTCCTTTGTCTCCAGGAGTAGAATCTGTCTCTCAATCCCTTAGGGACTCTGCCAATCTTAGAAGTGTCCACATAGTCACTTATTCCTCTAATGTAAGACATTTTCAGCTTGAGGCTTATCAGTCCTCCAAGCGTGATTCCCTCTGTGGAGGTTTTGACAGAGGTAACTATGGAGTCAGCATGGAAAGGTAGAGAGTAGTTAGGCTAAATGATCCTTTTGAGAACTGGCTGGTGATTTACTTTAAAGGTCGATCTTGATGATGCAGCAGCACTGTTCAGAGCCCACCTTGGCCGGGGTATAGCTCTGAAGTGTACAGAAATTCGGATTTAGAAGGTGTAGATTATACTAACTTTTTAAAATTTTGTATGTTTATTTAATGGCTATGAGTATGTGGTGGTTTGAAAATGGTCCCCGTAGGACCATAAGGAGTGACCATTAGAAAGTATGGCCTTGTTGGAGGAAATGTGTCACTGGGGGTGGCCTTTGAAATCTCAGATGCTCAAGCCAGGACTAGTGTCTCACTCTCTTCCTGCTGTCTGCCATTCTGGGTGTAGAACTCTTGGCTACCTCTCCAGCACCATGTCTGCCTGTGTGCTGCCATGCTTTCCACCATGATGACAATGGACCAAACTTCTGCACTGTAAGCCAGCCCCAATTAAATGCTTCCCTTTATAAGAGCTGCTGTTGTCATGGTGTCTCTTCACAGCAAAAGAAACCTCAGCTCAGACAGAGTGTTTTGCCTACATGTGTGTATGTGTGCCACATACATTCCTAGTACTACAGAGGTCAGAAGGCATTAAATTTTTTGGAACTGGAGTTACAAATGGTGTTTACCATCTGGGCACTGGGAACTGAGTTTAGTCTTCTGTGAGGACAGCAAGTGCTCTTGATCACAAAATGGTGTCTCAAGTTTCCAGTGTCCTAGCTTTAGAGACGCATCTCCATTTCCATGGCATGGGGATGGGTGCCTCAGCCTTTGAATGTTAGAATGCTAAGATTATACTGTGTGCCACCCCATCTAGCTATCTACTTTTTGAAAGAAATAAATATCATTGTTTGTGTCTTGAACAATTCAGACATGTATATAATTCATTGGAATTACATTCACCCCTCATTACTCTATCTTCACCCTCTCCCTGGTGTGGGAGGTCCTTCTGTATAAGTGTTGCTTTGATTGGTTAACGAATAAAGCTGCTCTGGCCTCTTGAAGGACAGAATAGAGCAAGGTGGGAATTCCAAGCACAGATAGATGAGAAAAGAAGGTGGAGTCAGGGAGATGCCATGTAGCTGCTGAAGGAGAAAGACACCTGGGAATTTTACCAGTAAACCATTAGCTTTGTGGTAAAATATAAAATAACAGGAATGGGTTAATTTAAGATATATGAACTAGCTAGCAATCATGCCTAAGTGATTGGCCAAAGAGTGTTTTAAATAATACAGTTTCCGTGAGGTTATTTCGGGTCTGGGTGGCTGGAAATGAATGAGCAGCCTCTGTCTATACTCTCCCAATCCTGCTGTGTTCCCATTGGTCTCCCCTCCCCACTTTTATATTTTTGTGCCTTACAGTTTTATGCAGGTATCCACAGCTACACTCTGTTCATGATCACAGTGGCCCTGTAATATTCAGAAGGCAACATTTCATATATTTCTATCTTCTGGCTCCTGTAGCCTTTCTTCCCCGTTTCTGCAATGTTCCCTGGGTTTTGGAGGGGTGATATCCATGGCCCATTTATGTCTTACTACTCAACAGTCACAATTTTTCAGCACTTTGACCAATTGCGACTCTATGACTTAATGGCTGTCACTGAAAGCTTCTCTGACACAGGTTGAGAGCAGCATTAGCCTGTAGGTATAAACATAAATATTTAGAAGGCAGTTTTACTGCATGTCCATTTTGTAAACCATCACTGGTACATTCCTCACTAGGGCCTGTGTCATCTCCAGCCATAAGTCCCTTGTCCGGGTTTATTTACAGTAGTAGGAGTATATTCCTTCTCATGGATCGGGCCTCAGATCTAACCAGTAAGCTGTTGCTCCTCACCCAGCAGTCATGCCAGTATTACATTACTTGTCTGGTTGGTATTGTAGCAGGTGGGGTCCACAGCTGGGTAAGAACGTTAATGCCTTTTCTTCCCTAGCAGCCTATGGAGTACCTTCTAGCAAGCATGCAAGTGTCATCTATTTGCAGGGGTCCAGATACCCAAGCCACACTCTTAAGAACAGAGAGAGGCAGGGTTTCCCCATCAGCTCTGCTAGACCGGAATTGACCTCAAGATAAGAATTACATGTTTTCCTGAGTACCCATCCTGACACGGAGGGGGAGTCAGGACAAGAATCTCCAGAAACTAAACATCTGCTGTATAGGGATGTCTTCATCCAGGTTTCTTCCTCCCCAAGGATTTAGTGCTGGGGGCTATGATGGGCAGACTGAATGACAGAGTAATTAACAGGCTGGGAGAAACTCAGTTGTTTCTGAAGAAGTCTTTGGGAAGGCACACATGGATTGACAAGGTCAATGAGCTGTAAATGGATTACTGGTCTGCCAGTGTGGAGTCAAGGAAACAGGCCCTTCAATCTGCAGCATGGCAGTAGATTTTTATTGTAAGTCATCATCAGAAAACTGTAAGGTAGGAGGAATTCTTCTATAAAAATTTCTTCTATAGAAAAATATAAGGTAGGAGGAAAAAATGTGTGTGCATATATGTGTACTATATACATATGTATAGTACATGCCTGTGTGTGTGTATATTTTAACATGTGAGTGGGTGCACATGTATGAGTGGGTACATATATGTACTTAAGTGTTGAGACAACTCGTTTAACAATTGGTGTCTACCTTGATCTCCATATGTACTATATTGAGGCAGGGTCCCCCTTTGAGCTAGTTCTGGGGTTCATCTGCCTCTGCCTCCTGCACATGCTATGATCACAGGCAGGCTGCCACACCCTCCTGGCATTTTACATGGTTTCCAGGCATGCAAATTCTTGACCTCACTCATGTGTTACAGGCTCAATGAATTTGTTGAAAGATGCACAGGATGCTGGAGTAGAGGGGAAAGTGGGGGAAAACCCTCCAAGGATGCATTTCCCAGAGGTGTGGATAGACTACACGTCCTCAACCCTAGCTGCAGATGGAATCTCCTGGGGAAAGGATTTTTCAAACCTTTCAAAATGAAACAAAGCATAATCAACAGCCAAGTAAGCACCAGTATCAACCATAAACCCACACTGGGCCTCCAGAGTTAAAAAACAAGACTGTCCAGGCAGGAGCCTGTGTATTGTGTTTTCACACAGGGCCTGGGTTCAGCCCACAGGGTTGAGAACAAATGTTAGCGCACTGGAGAATCACCTGGGGATCTTTAAAATAAAAGTTGCTGGGCTTCCCTCCTAGAGACAGTCCAGTAGGTCTAAGGAAGGGGCAGAAATTTGCATGTTACCAAATGTCTCCAGAACAGCTCAGGTTCTGCAGTAGCAGCTGGGTTAGAGGATGTGAACATTCCAGGCAGCACAAAAACGGCTGTGAGGGCAAAGGTGGTGGAGGAGAAACGCCTTGCAGAAAAAAGACATTTCTGAAAAGATTTCTCTTCCGAGCAAAGGCTGCTATAGTTACTATATCATTACCCCCTCAGCATGGCTGGCTCTGACAGAAATTGGTCTCTAGCACTCGACTTAGTCACTTAATTACATTTACCTTCAGTTGCTCTTGGACTGTGACAGCACAGGCAGTGGGGAGAAGGAAGCACTTCAGACAGGGAGTGTGAACTGGAGCAGGTGTTGGCAGGAGGTTGCGCTGTCTGGCTCCTGGTGTCCAGAGCTGTGAAGTGTCAGGGTCTGAGATCTTACCTAGGTGCAGGCTAAGAAGTGAGCTTGCCAGCTTCACGGATTCTGGCAGATGATTTGAGAATCCTAGATCACTGTCCAAGGATCTTACTCATGGCAAACAGGCATCATGAATTCCAGCCTCTTTGTGTTCATTTTCAGAGGCCAAGTGCACACTGTATGTACAGTGATGGTCCTCAGTGTAACCCAGCCTTAGGAGATGGCAGCCTTCTAGATGGTTGAGACCAGCCTGCCTCTGTCTCAGAGGGAGTGTTAGGTTTGTTGTATTTGTCAGCAGAAACTTGCCTTCTGACTAGGGGGAAATCTGTATCTCTCAAGGCTGCTGCTCACTTTCTCAGTGACCACCCTTTAAAAGATATTCTTGAACAAAAGCTGCCAGGGTCTCTGTTTATAAGACATACAAAAATATGGGGAACCATGGAGAACTGTCCCCTAACTCCTGTGGACTCCCAGTAGTGGAAGTTATGGTTTTCTTGCTATATCTCTCTATCTCCCGGGAAGACTGAACATGGAGATTAATCTAGGCATGGAATGGAGAATGCACTGAAACACTAACCAAGTACTCATAATATTGACATTTGAAAATATAAACTGGGCAGTGATGGCACACGCCTTTAATCCTAGCACTCAGGAGGCAGAGGCAGGTGGATCTCTGTGAATTCGAGGCCAGCCTGGTCTACAGAGGTATTTTCAGGACATCCAGGACTGTTACACAGAGAAACCCTATCTTGTAAAAAAAAAAAGAGAGAGAGAGAGA
>JAQHUG010000063.1:1439429-1473904 GCA_028555095.1 Dicrostonyx torquatus
CAAGGAAAGGGAGCACCATAGGCAGGCAGCAGTCCCAGGATCAGGCAGGTTCCTCCTGCAGGCAGGAAAAGGAGCACCATAGGCAGGCAGCAGTCCCAGGATCAGGCAGACAGGTAGTGTGCAAAGACTGAAGAGTGCCGCAGTGAGAAGAGCGGTGGACCGACACTAGAAGGCTGGTCTGACCGCCGTCTCACCACTTCTTGCAGAATTAGACGAGTCACTCTGCCTCTTGGGAGCTTTTCCCTTTCAATGTGCAGTGTCCCCTTTCTGCTTATCACTACCCATACAGTATAACTGTAGTAAGATATCAGGCTGGTGGCATACATAACTGTTTATTTCTCAGTTTGGGAGCTTAGAAAAAATAAATATAAGATCAAGGTTCTTTATCCGATAAGGGCTCATTTGTCTGCATGGAGCTTTCTTCATGCTCTAACATGGCAGAGTGGGCTCTAGTTCCTTTCATGTGAACCCCACTCTCACGACTCAATCTGTCTTACGAAGATTTTGCCTTTAGATACCATCACAGGGAGTCAGGATTTGGGGTGGAGGCATATATCAGCTTTCAGCACCTGCCCCATGGAGCAGTAGTGCAGAAATCATGACAGGATGCTTGAATGTGTGTCTACATGTTAAGTGGATGGGAACATGTGTGGGAACCACAGGGGCTTATTGGAGTCTAGGATATACTTTTTCAGAGCTCTTCATATTAAGAACACAGAAGGTCAAGGGCCATTGAATATGCCTCTCTTAGAAGGGCATAGGGCCCTTTTAATTTGTAAATCTGTGTGTATTGCATACAGTCTGTGTACTCAGCGTCCATTCCTTCCCTTACTATAGAGAGTAAAGGGTGAAATACCCGGGAAGACTATTTGACACACAGGGTAAATATATAGGCACAAATTAAAGGGATGGCCTTGTCTTCCTAAAAGAAGACAAAATCAGCCAAAGAAAAAGTTACTTACTGCTCCCTCTTCTTTCTTCCTGGAATGCGTATAAGCACCCAGGAGGTGCTACAGCCGCCTTGATACCAGGAGATAAAAGCCAAAGGTGATAGCTTAAGAAAATATCCACCACTAATGCAGTGAGTATTGGTTCCACACTTCTTGTTGCTTGAGACAAATAAATGCTTTACTTGGTTCGCCCACTCTAGTAGAACTCGCTCTGTCTCTCAGCCAGATGTAATCCTAGTGCAGAATTCGGAGGTCTGGGACGTGCTTGTTAAATTTGGACTCAGGGTGGTGGAGACAGTGCATGGTGCCTGTGGGCCATTCTTTCCCAGAAAGGACAATGGCTCTCCTTGACTCCATCTGGCTGAGCTCCTGGTCACTTCAGTGTCTGGCACTTCCCTTGGAGGATTGGAACTTTGGATATGTTTTCTTTTCTAATAGACAGTGCCAGATTTCAGAGCTTTTTCCCCTCTCTGGAAAAAATCCTATGGAAAAAAAACAGGGATTTCGAATGGTGTCCTCATTACAAAGCCTTGCAAAGTCTTGCTGAGTAGAGGCTCTGCTGGGATTTGAACAGGTAAGAGTGGGTGTGGGCCCTGTTCGCCAAAGATCCACCTATCCCAGGAGCTCCCAATCTGATAGAAGACACCGAACGTGAGAAAGCAGCAGAATGGGGATGGTGGCCTTCTGGAGAATGTGACCTCTAAGGATGTGCAAACTGAGTGCATCGATAGACATATTTGGGGATTTGACAAAGTCCTTTTCTGGGGAGAAGAATCTTCACTGAGGCTTGGGGACTCATCTCTAGCGAGTCATGACTCTGTAGCTGTAATGGGGACGGCTGGAAACCAGGCCTTTGCAGTGGGCAAGCTGCAGCCAGCTGGGGCCCAGTGATGGGGCCAGACAGGCCAGGTGCATGGATGGAGCCAGAAGTGTTTCCTGTCAAATCACATCCGTTCCCTCCTTCACATGCAGGAGAAAACACAGCAGCTTTGGTGCTAGATGAGTGGGAAGTGTGAAAGCCCATGTGTTTGGCATGTTTTCAGTGACATGAAATGATTTTGAAAATTTAGATTGGGGAAAAATCCTTATCATGGAGATCTAGAAACTTCCTCTGGGTGAACAAGTGGGGAAAATAGTGGAAATCTGAAGCACTTACTCAGAGCTCGGGCAATGTGACTCTTGCTGATGCCTCCTTCCCGACCATGACCTTTGTCATGTCTCTGATCCACCCTTTATCAGGCATCACCCAGGCCTTCCTGGAACATTGGCTTTCTCACCTTTCTTCAGTGCTCATATCTCTTGCTTTCTGGTAAAGAACATAGCTGTTGCCTTAATTCCTGAGACTCTCCTGGTGCTGCCATGGTCCTCTGAAGCTGTCTTGCTGCTGTCTGGCTGGCCACATTTCATTTCCAGGGTGTCCTGCCAGTTGGCAGGCAGGGCCAGCAACACTCTCCAGTCTCAGCTTTACTTGTTTCCTTTACTCCCTGACGCATTCTGGTGGTGGCTTGAGTTCCATTAATGTTTTATTCCCTGCCCCTTGGAGCCTTGATTGGGCTCCTCTGGGGAAGTTCCCTTTATTCCTTCCTTCTGGCTGCAGCAGGCTGGGGCTGGAGAGATCATTTCCTTTCCCAGAAGCATGGTGTCATCTGTCATCCAGCTTCCAATTAACTGAAGCTCGGTGCAGCAGTTTGGGGGTGCCAGCATTCTTCCTGACCAGGGCAGGAAAGCTCCCAGGGACAGTGACAGGTGGGCTTGTTAGGCTGAGCTGAATGGTAGCTTCTCATTAATCCTTCAGCAGAGCTTTGGGCTAAGATAGAGCCAGTTCCTTTATGCTAATTGGCAGGGCTGGAGATTAAGATACAGGGAAACTGGAATCTTATTCTTGTAGTCAGTTCTGGGCTGAGACAAGCTGAAACTAGTGTCTTACTTTCTGATGGCTTGGTGCATCTCCCTCAATGGACCGTTGTACTTGGTTGGATGCTTTGTGTATCCCTGGAGCCCAGCAGTTCAGTTGTGAGTCCCTCTGTGTGGCAGATGAGGATTCTGGTGTGCAAAGAGGAGTTGCCCTGTACAAAGAGCCAGTATTTGGCAACTAGCCTGCTCGCCTTCCTCTTCGAGCCCTGCTGTATCTATTAAAGCTGCGTCAGTCTGGAACCCCCTAAGTGTTTTCTGTTCCCTACTCTACATGGGTCAAATTTACTTAGATTTCTTAGAATCCTTTCATTATCATGATAATTATTGTTTGCTCATATGTTTTTTGTGAATATTTTGGTTCAGTTCTGGCGAACACATACTTTCATAGACTTATGAATGTGTATCTAAATACAGATGACAGAGTATATATTTTTAAGTCATCTCCGCTGGCTCTAATGATCACTCAACTTTGGGAATAGTTCTGGGTTACAAGCTAAAACAATAATGTCTTTATTTTCACGCAGGATTTTTCTGCATAGGTGGATTATTTACTTAAAAAGAAAGAATAAATTCAGTCTGACTGCCCCTAAGTATTCCGTGAGCTTCTGTTCCCCTTTGCTGCATATTACATCAGACCATGCTCATCTAATTAAGAGGCACTTTGATTCGTGAAGGTAAATCTTTTGCCACTGATCAAAGAAAAAATTTCAAATATTCGACTTTGGTTTTGAAACACACCATGTGGTTTTGGATTATCTTTGCCTCTGTAGTAAAGTGCAGACTGCAGTTGGTGTGTTTGCTCATTAAAGAAACAAATCAGGCTGGTGGGATGGCTCAGTGGGTAAAGTCACTTGCCGCCAAGCCTGAGGACCCAAGTTCCATCTCTAGAACCCAATTGGTAGAAGGAGAGAACCTACTCCCTAAAGTAGTCACCTGACCTCCATATGCATGTTGTGGCCTGCACGTGCCCAAACACATGCATATACAAACCCAAAATGAGTTAATATCATTTTTAAATCGCTGTTTTCTAACTTACCTCAAGTGGTTTATGATGCCTTCCTCATCCTTGCTTTACAATAACTCTGTTCAATGCCATCTGCACCCTGACCTGCAACTGAGTAATCTTCCATTTAAAGCCAGCATTGCTCTCCTGTCTGCTTCTCCTTTGCTATTGCAGAGCCCCTGAGGGAGCCAGCAGAAGCTCAAGCCTTGTGAAAGGAGACATGCTCCTTCCTTGTCCTTCTTATCTGTGTAACACTGGCCTTTACTTTTGAAAGTTTTTGTTAATGAAGTCTACAAGGGGATCTTGCTTTTTACTATTCCTGGAATTTCAACCAAAGAGTGGGGCCAGATAAGAAAGCATAGCCAGTAAGGTTTGTAGGGAGGAATAAAAGCCCTGGTGGCTATATTTGTAGCATTTACTGATCTCCATTGTGTAAGTACTTGTGTTATAGCAGCTTTCAAGACACCAACCTGTTTAACAACCAGCTGGAAAAACCTGAAAATACAATTGTCTCTCTGCCACTAGAAGACATCACTGGGTGCAGTTAGCTGTTCAAGGGAGCATTCCAGTCGAGTATGGTGTTCTGCACAAATGAAGAGCATTATCGCAGCTCCTGCTTACCTAGGCTTTGTGGTGTCTGGGAGCTTTAGTCTTCCATGTCTGTGAGACAAGAGCAGTGGTGTCTATCTCAGGAAAGGATGGGAGGCTTTAACCAGATAGTTTCCATCCTGTTTCCAGCACAGGGTAAGTGTGAAGCAGTCGGTTATTCCCCTCTTCGGCACAGTGGAGCTGCGAAGTGGAGGCCAGCAGAGGAGGTTTTCCTTTGGGGGCCATCGGGAGAGAGGCACTCCATGCTAGCTGAAGATGTAGCTGTAGCCGATCTAGGAGGCAAAGATGTAGGTTTGGGAAACAGAACAAACGTAGTTCTTCATGTTTGATCCAGTGCTTTCCCATGTGTCTGACAGAGGCATGGCCCTGGGAGAGCAGAAAGCACCTAACCACTGTTTGTTGGCACCAAATTCTTTCCAAACTTTCCTTCTCCTATGTTCATTTGCACTCTCTCCGAGTTCTGAAGTTTGTGCCCTAGATCACTGACATGCCCTTGTTGCTTTTAATGATTTTCTGTTCTACACAATATGTTAACATTGGGCATAAGGTTTTAAAATGAGCTTGAAAGCAATTCACAGACTCCATAATTAATATCTCACCAAAAATCATGCCAACAACTGCAGTGCTCTCTGCTCGTTGCTCAGCACAGATTGGCAGCAGAAAGCCGCAGGTTAGCACTAATGTAATGGGAGCTTATGAGTTGCTCTGTGGCCCATTACAGATTCCTGTTGGTCACAGCCCAGGCCCCGAGCTGTTTTTATTCGGTGGCTTTGCTATGCCTTGGGTCTTGGAGTTCTCTGGCACTTTTGCTTCTAGCTGTTGGAGGATGGAAGAGGCATGGGAGATATGAGGGGTGGCTTCATGGACTAGTCCTAGGCACGGCATATGATGCTTTGTTCACACTGAACTTGGTCCCATGGCTCTTACAACCACAGTCCTTACACACTCGGAAATTCACCAGCATTGTGTGCTTTAGAGAGGAAAGTAGGCTTGAGGAGCATCTGGTCAAGCATTTGTAGAAATAGCTGCTGCCATGGATATAATTCATCCCAGGTCACCAGAAAGACTGTGCTTAGCTCTAGGGCTTTCTGGGTAGTATGGCATGTTGAGAAGCACAGCCTCATTCTCACAGTTAGGCTGCGATCTCATAGAGCCAAGAGTAAGGTTTTTGAATTTATCTTGTTACATGAGTTCCCAGAACTTTTCAGGTCTGAAGAGTTCGACTTGGTGCACCAGCTGGTTTCAAGTCAACACTTGAAGTCCGTGGCAATATTTGCTGTTGTGTTTGTAATTTTCATGTCCTTAACATGAAATAATATGGGGTGGATATTTACACGGGCTGTTCTCATTCTAATTCATCAGTTTGTTTAAAATGCTTCAGGTCAGTTTCACAGGCCGTTTTAGTTGCTTTGCTCTGTGTTGAAAACTGACTTCCTACTTCAAAACACAAGCTGACTGTTGATGGGGTTGGCAGGATAGCTGGTAGCTGGTAAGTTACAGGCTGAGTGGGGGTAGTGAACAGTCAGAACTGAAGTTAAGTTGATCCAGCATGCAACACATTAAAAAGAAAAAAGCTTCTTTCGGTAGAGCACTTCCATCCCAAGTAGTCACCCTTCTGGGGTGTCAGCAGAGTCCACAAGGGTGAGCGAGTCAGGGTCAGACAAGCTCCACACCACTAGGCTATCACTCCTTTCCCATTGAAGAAGTTGGGGGCATGGAGTCTAAGATGCTGATCCTTCTAAGTCTTGTCAGAAGGGAGTCATGGCAAAGGGTGGTCAAGGCCCTGAAGGGTTAACTGGTGGCAGTGCTAACTGCAGGACTCAAAAGAAACTCTCTGTGTCTGGCTATTCTGTGACTCCACAGAAACCCAGGAACTGGAGCTCATTCCAGGCACATCAAATGCTATGTTTTAATGTATAGCAAGCACAGCTATGCCCTGGTCCTGAAGAGACAGCTGTAGATGTGCCCTGATCAGAGTGATTTGGTTACTGGATGATACAAATCCCTACATGAAAGACTCTGTGCATATACTTGGGAGTGGAATGGACTTGATTTAAATCATTACTTCATTCTTTTCTAGCTCAGTGGTCTTGGGTAAGCTATTTGGTTTCTCTAATCCTAGGTTTCCATTTTCACTGAATGGGGAAAATAATATGTGCTCTTAGAGGATGTGGAAGAATTAAACACAAGAGTGTAAAGCACCTGGGAGCCTGTGTCTAGCTAGTAACCACCAGTAAGTGGTGACAGACATCTCTAAGCCCCACAAAAGAAGCCAGAAGGAAACCACAGCCAGGAGGGCCTGGGAAGGTAGGGGCTGAAATTCAGGCTTTTGTGATGCTTGATTTGCAAATCCAGCTGAGCTTTCCACAGAGAGGGAACATGAGGCTGGGCAATGCTTTCCCCCAGTTAGATGCCTGTAACATGATAAATAGAGCTTTCAAGTCAGCCTACATCCTGGCCACTTAGTATCATGGGCACTTTCTACTTCCCAGTCACAGGGCTTGCCCTTCTAGAAGCCTGCAGCATAATGACCATACCTTGTCTTCTAACTTGTATGTAACTAGACATACAACACATACAGATGATGATAGGAAGAGGTTTTCCTTTACTCAAACTCAGACCCTGAAAGGTGGCATAAGTGGCCTTGAATAAAAGGTGGGATAAATGGTCTTGAGCTTGAGCTTACGATGCCATGAGTCTAGAGGGCTACCATGCCTTGGGAAGAGAGTGGCCTTCACTTTAAAACAACAGGGATAGATTACAAAACGAAAGGGATGTCTTCAAGGAGCTCGATTTTATAACCCTTATACAAAAAAGCCAAAGGGAACTGGGCCAGTGCTCATAGAGATGAGACAGTGAGCAGCGGTGACAGGAGGCTATGGTTCCCTGCTTGAGGAGAACAGCCTGTCGTAAAGGGAGACGAAGAAAGCAGGCGTGCAGGCTGGTTTCGTGTGCACAGACTTCAGACCAAATAATGTGCTTCAGGTTGGAGGATGCAAAGCCTGCCGCACAAAACCCTTAACCAGTAGAGATGAGGGAAGGGGAAATGCCGCACACTGTTTCAGTCTTTAGAGCCATAACTGCTGCTCTCAGGCATCTGCTCACTGTGTGCCGTAGGAACTGTGCATGTGCTGTCTCTGTGTGGCTGTGCTGTGCCTTTCACAAACACGCCTACACAGTGTAGAGAGTAAACGTGCTGGGTCCAGTTCTTCTGTGTGCACTACTCTAAGAAGGCTCAACACCTTGGGCCTGAAGGGAGTTGTTAATGGTGCCACTTACAAGATGCCACTGAGAACTCATAAAGACAGGAAAATGTCTAGAACTTAGGCAGACAGAAAGAAATGTTCAGACTGGCAAACTTAACCTTTTTCCTTGGCAAAATTGTAAGATCTCAGATTTTGCACTAAACAGCAGCAGTTCCCTTGGGCAAGACTCATTAGCTTTCCGGCCTTCAGTCTGCTTATCCATGAGAGTACATGCTCAGAATCTCTATGGTTCATTCTTGTGTGCTACGTTGACATAGCATTCTTGTGTTTGGGTCCCATATCATTCTTACGCTGACAGACATTCAACTTTTTACAAGGGAAAAAGGAGTTAAAAAGTGGAATTTGGAATGAAATAGGTACAAGTTTGTATTTTTTCTCTTATGCTTATTGGTCAGATGATTGTAAGCAAATTCTCTAAGCTCTCCACACCTCCTTCTCTCTGCTGCAGCATGCTGATCTTTCATGAGCTTCCATTTAACTGCACAGGGTTATTTTAGGGTTAAATGGAATAGCATGAAAAAGACACTTAGCTTAGTGCCTAGAATCTAGCAAGTTCCTGGTTAAGGCTGGTCACTGTATTTTATTAACTTTTAGAATGTTCTTCCTCTCCTACCCCTCCATTTCACCACCTCTGAAATCATGTACCTTATAGTTTATGGTGTGTAGTCTAATAAGCAGTAGGTTTTTTTTCTTTTTTAATGGTACAAAAACTAATGATGCATTTTACAACTCATTAAATGTGGCATTTCCCCAGTGTGAGTCTCACCCCGATGGTCTTATTTCTCTGTTGGAATGCCACCTTCCCCAGATTCTTACAGGATTTAAATCTCTTCTATAGCAAAGCAAAATTAGGGAAAGAAACAGCTGGTAAGGGATGGTCTCAGCCATCATCTTTTCTGATTTGTGTGGCTTGATTTTACTGTTGTTGAAATAAAGGCCAGGGAAAAGAGAAATATGGAAAAAAAAACCAAAGGGAGCCTGATCTTTGGATTTTTCACCCAGAGCTTTCATCCATGCCAACAGTTCCTCAGCTATGACTCAGTTGTGCTGAAGAAGCTGGGCCCAGTAGGATGATGAGTATTTCTAAGACCATATATGGGCTTTGAGGAACAGATTTCCATGCCAGAGTCCCCAGGCTGCAAAGACTGGATCATGGACCATTTTCTCCCATTTTCACACAGACTCATAGAGTTTTAGAGCAGAGAGAAGATCTTTTGAAAATGGGTGCTATAATGTTCTCACCTGTGCGGTAGCTGGATTTGCAACGCCTGCTGCTGTCTGGAGGCAGCGCATTTCCTCCTGGCTCTTTGTCTGCAGTTTCGGGATCTGACAGCATGTGGATGACTGTTTCTTCAATTGCAAGTGGTTTCTGCAATCTGGCTGCTTCCAGGTTTGCACAGCTGAGCCAAGTGACGAATCAATCACGCCGTCCAGACACTTCATTGATTCACTCATTCACTCCACCACCTCGCACTTCCGTGCACCTGCCACCTATTAGGCACAAGTGCACACACAATCTCAGTTAATAGTCACAAGTGGCTTCAAGAGGTTTTGCCAGCACATACATTTTGCAGATGGGAAAACTGAGGACAGGTGATGTTTTAAAGATCTTGATTTGGACATTGGTGAATCTTCCAGGTGAAGAATAGTGATATAGCAGTCACGACTAAGAGCGACCTTTATAGCTGTAAGAAAAAAAATCTTAATATTGAAATTGCAGTACAGATTGTTTTAGATTACAGACTGTAGACAAATGCAGACTGTAGAAAAGAAAATCACATGGTATGTGATTCCAGTACTGAAGGCTGAGACAAAATAATTACAGTGGTCTTGAGGCCAGCCTGGATACACAGACATCCAGGTCAGCCTTGTCTATAGAAGAGGCCAGCCTGCACTACGTAGATGTCCAGGTCAGCCTTATCTATGGAAGAGACCAGCCTGGAATACACAGACGTCCAGGTCAGCCTCATCTGTAGAAGAGGCCAGCCTGGATACATAGACATCCAGCCAAGGCCAGCCTTGTCTATAGAAGTAAGAGGCTGCCTCAATAAAAGGGTTCTCTGTACTGCATTAGCTCTCCACATTGTCTGTCAGTCACTCATAACTGAGCCAGAAGGACACATATCAGACCTTTGCCTTGTCTCATGCATCATTAGCACTCCCAGGGCTTGAAAATATCCAGGTGGTCTGGTCTTTCTCTGGCTTCTGTAAGTAGTAATTTTTTTCCCCTTTGGTTTTAGTGAGTGATCTTGTATATTTAAAAAGCTACATTGATTGAAGGCTTAATATCTAGAAATTTCTGAAACATATTTTATTGGTAATTATAAGATATTGTAAATAGAGCAGGGCAAGTGCAATGATATTTGCAAAGGGTTTTTTCCTTGACTGGAGGATGTCTGGTCCCTTGGGTGAAATCCCATCATTCTGTGTTGGGCTGTGGGTATCTGAAGCCACTGGGCAGGGTGCCATGGCTCTAGCATGGCAGCCACAGATACAGCCACTAAGCCTTTTACTAACTGGATAGGACATCATGGAAAAGGGTAGTTACAAGGTTTTATGTTTTCTCTGGAAAATTCAAAGGTTCCAGGCTTTGTGAAGATTTCTTTTCCCATGAAAGAACCTAAATAGTTACATTCTCATGTAGGCTTTTCAGCCATCTGGTAAAAACTACCTCCAGGGTACCAACTCTAGGCATGTCTGTCAGAAGCCAACACTAATCCATATATATATATGGAAATGAGACAGGGGACACTTGCTTCTTCCATGTGCATAAAAGGAAACCATCCATTGCCTCCTCTGGATGTCACATCAGTGTTTCATTGCCTCTGAGTCATTGTTGGTAGATTGTGTCCTATGCTATTTCCCATTCATTCACTGTGGTGGACACTGACTGACCTCAGGGCACTCTGCCCTTTGTAGTGAGTCTGTTCATGTGTGTATCAGAGCTACTAAGGCAACCACAATAGTGTGTCTTCTCCTGTGCTCTCCAGTAGAGTAACTACTGGCCACTTTTGGTGTGACTAATATAACTAAGGAGCAGAATGATAAATTTCATGTAATTGGAATTTTAAAAGCACACATGGCAAGTGTCAGAACTAACTAACAGAACTCTAGACTATCATCACTCTGTCCTTATAATCTACTATGCATACCAGTAGTGGGCTGTGGAGATCCAAAAATGTGGCCCATCTTTACCTTGTCTGATGGTCAGAGAGTTAGAAGTTGCTCAAATGACTGACAAGCATAGTTGCACATCCCATCTCAGAATGTGATTGTTTGATTCATTTAACATTAAAATAATTCATTCAGATAGGTCCATGCCACCCTGACAGGTGGTCAGGATATGCAAATGTACTTCTGCTCCTTCTTTTGTAACTATGAAGTCACCTGGAGAGTGACTGCCTTCAAGATACCTGGTCTAGAGCAGTTCCACTGCCTAAACAACAAAATGCTAATAATTTGATTTCTTAGAGTGTCAAAAAGATTGACTGTTTGAGTTGCCCTTTTTATCATGCCAAAGAAGTCTTTTGTTACATTCTTCCCTCTCCCCCCTTTACATTGGGTATAAAAGCTATGGAATATTAAATGCAGGTGATTTTGGTGTTTACTATTCTGTGGTTTCTGTTTTATAATTTTTTTATGTGTCTTCGTATTCTTTACTGATTTCTAAATTCCCACGGCCCTACCCTGGCAAGAGGTATCTTTGTTGAATGTGGTCCACAACAATGGCGCTCAATGTGGGGCTGACCAGTAAATCCCCAAATGAACAAAAGTGTGGCCAGGCATACAAGGGACCCTGCAAGAAAATTGCACCACAGGTGGAGAGGTGAATAATGAGCACTCAGAAATAAATAGTAAATAATAAAAAAAGGAAAGAGAAAGGCAAGGGAAAAATCAGGAGTAAACTGTAAATAGTTGTAAATATGGGACAAGGAAATAGTGTTTAATTATTGGTACAGTTGCTTGGATATATTTTGGTAGCTAGAGAAACTAAAGTAGAGCAAAAACAAAGGCAGAGAGATTTACCATTTGTTAATATTATAGTCCCATCCCTGCATTGGCGACATATCCACTGCCCACCACTTTTGGACTGCTCCAGGACTTGGAGAGGCCGAAGTAAGGCCTTACCTTCACCCATGTAGTCTCTGTTGCTGCTGAGCTGCTGAAAAGAGTGACAAGAATGAGGCATTTGGCCGAGCAATGGCAGTCTACACTCCTGCCCTGTAGCCAGCCGAATCTGACCCATGTTGTGTGGTGGAGCCAGGGAAGGCAGGAGACAAAGAAGTTTAAAAGGGCTCTACCTCCCACAATCAGTGTCCAGAGTCGATTTATTAAAAGCATGTTTGTTGTCTGTTAACTTGTGGGTATGGGCTTGTATGTATGCTATTTCTAGTTATTTTTCATAAGGAGAGTGAGAAGTGGTGATAGGAGAATCTTCCCTCCAGGAGGCCTGGGAAGGTGTTCAGTGCAGGGTAGAGATGCCTCCTAGATGGTGGTGGTGCACCATTGAGTGAGGTATAGAGACTGAAAGATGCACTCAGTTCCCAGAATAGAAGCAGAGGGAGCCGGGCTACATCTAGAATCAAGAGGGTCTTCCCAAGTTTGGCCCATTTAAAGGTTATACTGTGTGTGCTAGGACAGTTTTATACATAGGGATTCTGGGGAAAGTATCTTTGAGTATTTTGATCCAGATTTCCCTTTACTTTGGAAACCATGTTACATGTCCTCTTCAAATGGGAACTGGATCTTGTCACATGGTTACTTGGCATCTAGTCCCAGATGTACCAAAAACTAAGTAACACCTGGTAAGAGTTGGGGATTGTGGTCAAATGTCCCATGTATCTGAGATACTAAGGTTGTACAGGTAGGTGTAGGACGACTCAGGTGTCATTGATCATGGCTACTGATGCAGGCTTGCCTCTTCCCTGAGATGTAGTGGAAGGTCTTTCTATAAGGCTTTAAATCACAGACAGGCTTTAAGTTCAGAAAACCAGTAATTGCTTCCACAGAAATGTCACAATGTAAAACATCATGTATTACTTTGGTAAGGGAGTTGTAGTTTGCAAATGTTTTACCTTGAGTTCATTTGTTCCTTACTAAGACAGTACTGGAATCTACCTGAAGAACGTCAGCTTGGACAGCGGCTGACCCAGAGTCACTGAGTTGATAATCCTAATTCTTTGTCTGGTGTTCCTCCTGTTACTTTATGTGCTCTGTGACAGACACAGGTTGGAAGTGCTAAGAGAGGGTGGCCACCCAAAGGCACAAGCAGGACCCCAGCAACATCCAGTTAGAACACAGAACATGGTTTGATGTTGGGTGGGGAAACTGAAATTGTTCTTCACCAGGATATACTTGGGGACATCTGTTTTTCAAGTCCATTTCCCTGGAACTTGTCCTGAGACAGTTTCAGAGGCAGAGCAGCAGTACAGGTTGGGAGGACGCAGCTTGCCCTCCTTGTCCTGTGGTACTTCAGCTCACCAATTGAGCATGGACTTCTTCTAGACACCAAAAATCTCCTGAGTTTTGGCTGTTCTGGGAAAGGGGCTGATAGATTCCTAGGGCCCGACTTCTTCTGGAAACAGATAACAAAACCCAGCTTATAGAACAGGTCACTAAGCTGAAGAACAGACAAAGATGCACAAAGGCCTGGAGTTAAAGAAATCAAGGATGAAGAGGATTCATCCTTCATAAAGTTTCACATATGAATGTCATGCTTCAACACATGTCCTCATTGTATAGTGTGTAAAACCAGCTAAATGTCCTCTTTAAATACTTAAAATTTCTTTAGGTGAAAAATTTTCAGAAGCCTTTCTTCTAGCTATTTGAAATTGCTGTTCACCATTCTCTGTAATCACCCGCTGTTGTTGGACATAACACACCAGAAATGTTTGTTCCCACATCGCTGTTCCTTAGTACCTATGGTCCCTTCTTCCTTTCCTTCCTCCCCATAGCTTCTATCCGTCACCATCTACTCAGTTTCCAGGAAATCAATACACATGACCATGTGGTTCTTGTCTTCCTGTACCTGGCTTATTTCACTTGGTAGATGATCTCAGTTCTATTTGTGTTGTCTTGAATCACAGGATTCCATTGTTTTTATGGCCAAATAATAACACATTGTTAATAAATTCTACATTTTATTTATCTGTTCATCAGTTGATGGACACAGCTTGCTTCCATTTTCTTAGACATTGTAGACCAGTGCTATGAGGGACATGGAAATGCAGATGTCTCTTTGTTGTCGTGATTTCCTCTCCTTTGCATTTATAACCAGGATCATAGGGCAGTTCATCTAATAAAGTTCTAGGAACTTCCACAGTGTTTCCACAGTGTTTGACTGATTTATATTGCCACCAACAATGAGCATGCGTTCCCTTTTCTCTGCATCCTGATCAATACCTGCCATCTTTTAGTCTTCAATTTTTTTAATTTAGTAGTCCATTGACTCCAGTGTGTGTCTTATGCAAACATTTGTCTATGTGTGTATGCTGTAGTTCTTTTGAGTGTAGACATTCACACTGGAGCAAGGTGGTACTTAGTTATGATTGTGAGTTGCATTTCTTTCATGAATGGTAATGGTGGACACTTTTTATATACCCATTAGCCATTTGTATATTTTTAAAAATAATGTTATTTAGGTCTATTGCTAATTTTAAAATCTATCTGTTAGGGTTTTGAGATCCTACCAGGTTGTAGCCTCCTGTAACATGTGTCATTTGGAAATACTTTCCTTCAATCTTTAGGGCATCTTTTCCTTTGCTGTGCGTCATCCCGTTTGTTTGGTTTTGCTTTTGTGTTTTGTGCCTTTGGGAACATCTAGGAAAGAAAAGGTGGGAATGGTTTAAAATAGATGTGAATTTACAGCCTGTCTCTCCCTGTCTCTCTTCCTTTTTCCTCCTTACCTCCCTTGTGTTCTCTCTCCCTTTCTGCCCACCTTCTTTTCAGGATTTTTTGTTATTGTTTTTTAAGGCTGTCCTCAAATTCCACAATCTTCCTGCCTCAGCCTCCTGACTGCTAAGACTACACCACTGTGTATAACTTGACTATTTTTATAGACTTTATGTGTTTTAAAAATAATCGATTTAATACATTTTTAGGGTGGAAGGTTAAAGACTATAGAAAAGGGTATGGAAGGTCACCAGTTACCCCAATCCCACACTCATTCATAAGTTTCAGAATCCTATCGAATCGCCAGCTCTGAAGTCAAAACATGATTGACAGCAGCAGTCTTACTCCATCCAAACCCACACATGTGGTGCCTATGTTTACATTCTGACGTTTACTTCACAGGCAGTGTGTGTTACTTCTGTGGGATTAAAAGTGACTTAAATGGTAGTGGCTAACTGCTATTCCACTGATATCTAGCTAAATGTTCTCCTTCCTTGTATACTCTAAAGAGGATTTGCTATGTTATTTGTTATACCCTGTTTTGCTGCTTCCGTTCACAATCAAAGCTGCCCTCTGGAAAGGGCCTAACAATGTTGCTTTCCCTAAGGAAGAGGAACAGGGAGGTAACTGCCTCCAGGCCAACACTGAGGATTTTTGCCTTTTCAAAGCCTTAGGTTTATAATTTAAAGGGTCTCATTGTTTAGACTTTGATTATTAATTAGGTTGACTACTTTTTTCAAATATTTCTTATCTGTTTCCTTCTTTACCAAAATGCTTACCCATGTTCTTTCCACATTTTTCAAAGACTGGTGAAGGGCGCAGTATGCATAGCTCCCTCTCCTATTTCTTACAGCTATGTCCGCTAGCATCTCATTTCTTTGGTTTATTTTGTTTATAATCTTACAAATGTTATATAGTCAATTTTGGGTTAAATGGTTGGCATTGCTTTTTGTCTGTTCCACCTTTTAAGTCATTGAGGCTTTTAAATATCTTTTCAAATCTAGTAGGGCAGCTCAACCATTATTTATCTTTTTCTAAAGTCTGTTTAAGTATTTTCATGCATTTATTCTTCCAGTTGAATGTCTAGTTGAGAACCATGCATTGATATACAGCATGCACTTAGAGATTGCCTTAGCAGGATTCACTATGATAGATGGATTGCTCACAAACAGAAACATGTTGATTTTTATTGAGTCCTTAACATCTCAGATTCTTGAAACAAACTCTCTTTGCATCCACGGCAAATCTTTGGTATTTTATGAAAATGAAATTATCTTTTATTACTTATTTTAACTATGGCTCTCTTAGCTGTAGGACAACTTTATCTGTGGTAAGTGGTACATTTTTTTTTATTTGCAATAAAACTTCATCATGGTGAGCAGTTGTCCTCAGCTTTAAATAAGTTTGCCTTTAAAATGCCATTTGCAGTTGTTGTATCTATAGCTTGATTATTAAACCTTTAAACTGTATGAGAGTTTAGAGATCTTGTATGTAAGAGATAAACATACAAATGAAGAGATTTTGCCTTTTTTCCAATTTTGACAATAAATGAAATTTAAACATAGGGAACTGTTGATGTAGGCTGCTCGTCCGTTTTCCAACTTCCCAGACCTGAAATAATCACACAGAAAACATAATTGCCATACTGTTTGACCCCAATAGCTTAAGCATATTTCTAGCTAGCTCTCACATCTTAAATTAACCCATTTCTATTATTTTATATTTTACCACGAGGCTCGTGCTTTACAAGTACTGGAGTGAGCGTCTTTCTCCTTTGGCGGCTACATGGCATCTCTCTGACTTCACCTTTTTTCTCCCAGCATTCAGTTTAGTTTTCCCCACCTAGCTCTATTCTGCCCTGCTATGGGCCAAAGGAGCTTCATTATTAACCAATGGTAGCAAAACATATTCACAGCATACAGAGGGGAATCCCACATCAAAAAAAACATTTAGGAAACATTAATAAAATTAGCAATAATAGCACAATTCAGAAATAATGACTCTGTGTTATCTGTATGTGGTTTATATATAGATGGAAACCTGTATTTATGAAACTGGGATCAGCTTATACATTCTATTCTTTAATCTGTTTTTCCCATTTAACAATATACTCTGCAGTTTCTACAGCAGTGGTTATTGTTCGTGTTATAGTTAGTGACCACTTTGAGTGGATTTATCTCTGCTTATTGAACCAATTTTCTGAAGTTAAACATGTAACTTGCTCCTAAGTTTTCAGTAGTATAAAGCTGTGTAAAATATATTAACTCCACAACTTCACATTGATCTGGTCTTAGCATGTTTTGTATGTCCTGGGCACATATGTACATTCATCAGTGCACAGAGCATCCTCATGGCTTCCTGGTTCTTCAGGAAGCTGGAAAAGAACAAAGTAGACCAGATTTCCAGCTTCCTGCAGGTTACTTGGAGACATAAGGAGAGCATTTCAGAGAGCATACAGCAGAGAATCCGAGAAATTTGGGAGTTGACACTCCTGGTAGCAGGCAGATATTAGGTCTGAAGTCTATGTCATAAATGAAGAACAACTCAACTGCAAACCCCCATTCTCTACTGCTTGATAGCTCAAATTTTAGGATATGGGCTGCTTCAGGCTTCTCTTCCTTTTTCCCTGAAGGCAGTGATGGCCTCCTGTGTAGCTCTGAAGTTGCCTTCAGGTGCTATTGGGGCTCCCTCATCTAGACAGTGACCTGGCCTGAAGCAGCCCAGATCCTAAAATTTGAACTATCAGGCAGTAGAAAATGAGGGTTCGCAGTTAAGTTGTTCTTCATTTATGACATAGACTTCAGACCTAATATCTGCCTGCTACCAGAATATATTGTCAGTAGGCATGCTTCTTAGAAATGTCATCTGTACCTGCTTGTCTTTGTGTGGATCACAGGTACATTCCTAGGAACTGGGTGGTGGGGGTAGGAGTTAGGAAGGAAGTGACAAGGCCAGCACGTTGACTGTAGCCATGTAAATTCAGAGAAGCCACGCCGATAGGACCCTGAGCAGCGTGACTTACAATATGTCATGGGAAGGCACGGCACTCACTTTGTTTCAGTCTTGTGAGTTACTCCATCCACTGACATTGTTCTACTTTCTGGCCTCTCTCCTGATCTTGGCCACTCGCCAGCTCATGCTGGGCTCTGGTCCTGCCAGGTCCATGGGGAAGCTTTTGTGCCTTATCTCTAGCAGATAGTAACTCAATCTTTGTTACTCTGGAGAATGTGCGGGTCACAGGAAAGCTAGTTCTGACTTCACTGCCTTTCTGTCTCTGAGACACTGCAGACAGATTCGCCACAGTCCCGTCTAACCTAGGACCTTGCTGATGCTTCCACATTTGCCTTTGCTTCACTTGCAGCCATTTAAGGAAGGGGTTTGTCTTGTTCTTTTTTTTTGTAAATCTCTGAATATTTTCTCCAATACCTTTATACTTTGCTTTGACATTGAAATTACATGTCTGAGTTTCCCCCTAAACCTAAAGTTCCTTGTTATCAGGAACCTTACATTATTTGCACAGTGGTAATAGTCTTGTTCGACACATACATATTTTTCAATGAATATTAAACTTAATTAATCAGGTTTGTTTAGGTGACTAAGATAAAAATCTTCAGGAGAGATTTAAAAGTTGCTTAAAACTCTAGGAATTATTTCAGGGGCAACACATCCACTTATGGTTAACTTACTGATTTATAAATCCTAATATGTGTCGGGTGACATGCAAGGTTTCTGCCACCTCATTTCCATGGGATCTGAGTATTTGGTGTGTATGTGCACACACACGTGTGTGTACACATGCCTGCACAGGCCTTTCTTGGTCTCTGCAATTATTTGAAAGCAATAAGAAGCCAAGCCTTTTGGTTCTCTGCAGTAACCAGTAACCCTCCCTTGACCGTGTTCTTCCAGAATTTCATCACACATGCTCATCTTCGGGACACAGTGTACCATCTCTTGCTTCTCAGCTGCCTTCTCATTTGGTTCACATATTCTGAGACAGCCTGGTCAGCAGCCATGTGGAGTAGCAAGCATACGTGACTTCAGTACCGAGGACAGCGGCACGTTTGCCTGGAAAGAGGAGGGTGCTTTGGTTTGCAGAAGTTCCTGTAGCTGCTGGAGGCTTGGATATATTCCTTCTCACCTACTGCTGCTCGGCAGTTCTGTAAACCTGCTTATTACTTTGACCCTAACTCCTGGGTCCAGTCTGTGCTGTTATGTTCCTGTGACCTTTCTTCCTGGGAGAAGGCCTGGGCGGAGCATCAGGACTGCTCCGTGAAGTTCCCACGAGGGTCTCTTGCCTTGAGCTGCCCAGATGGCTGCTGGATTATTGTTGTCATTGATTTGTTTGCTTTACGGCTGTCTACATCATGTCTGCATTTCAGGATATCGAGTGAGGGCAGAAGAGAGAGCATTAGAGAGGTCCTGGGCCATTTCAGGTTGTGACATCTGATTGAGTGCCCTTTGTTATGACGTACTCAAGGTTTGCTTTTAGAGTCAGTAGCTGACATTCTTGCTGAGGAGCCGGAGGGGAACCGAGTCTAAGGAGCAAGCCTTTTGCATGTCTGAACTGCTACAGCACCAGACTCCCAGCTCTCTCTAAATAGAATAGCAAATATATTGCTAATGTTCAGTAGTTGACTGGTGTTCATCTCCAGCAGCCTCACGTTCCATGTTCCTCGGGGGTCCTTTGCAGAAGCATTGCTCAATGATGCATGTAACACGAGCACTTTAAATATCCTGTTCTGCTAGAATACAGGAAACGTGCTGGATAGACAGAGGCACTCCTGGAGTGGTCACATTCCGGTGTTTGCCTTGCACTCAAGGATGCCAACCTTTCGGGGGAGGGAGGAAGAATGAGCCTGTGTGAATTACAGTTGAGGTCTCAACTCCAGATAATATTAAGTCTTGTGAAGAATAAACAGAAACAGTTTGCTCATTAGCTGGGCTCAGAGAGGTGTTACCCACATGTTTAAAGTGCTAATTATAAGTGATCTTTAATCGAGCTAATTTAGCAGTGGCAAGTATTACACATTTCTGCTTTTTAAAAGTAGCCCATTAGCCGGGTCTTTCTATCTAATATTGACTTTAGAAGTTAATATTGAAATTGGCTACAATTCAAGTTCACGTGGAAGCATGGGAGGAGAAGAAAGATAAAGGTGGGGGTCAGAATCAGAAGAGAGGGTGCACAGGAGAGGGAGGCACAGCGGCCAGAGCCTCTGTGTGAAAGGCTCCATGGCACCATGGGTCTGCAGGGCTCAGTCCCTGAAGTTAATGCCAGCTGTACTTCAGGCACTAAAGTCACCTGGGTAAGCACCTGCCCTCAAGAGTCTAGCTAGGGTCTAGTGAGAAAGCCAGATGTGGCAGGGGACAGAAGAACGACCTTTACGAGGTAGCCCGACTTGCTGTGGTTGAAAGTTTGAGAAGCTACTGAGGGAAGGCATGCTAGACTTCAAATGTGCAGAAAGTGTTCCTTATACTCAAGGGTATGTCCGAGCTGGCCAAAGATCAACATGGCCTCTTTTCTTCATAAAGACTGCCCACCTTGGTTATCTTGCCAAGTCGCTGGCTACTGCTTCACATTGTGTAAGGCCTGGTCATTTGGTTTAGGAAAACTCAGTATCTTTAGCAGCTGCCAGAAGAGAAACCCTTTATTTTCCTATCTGTGTACACTGGCAACAGACTAATATTTTCCTATCAGTGTATACTGGAATCAGACTAACAGAGGACCGTGCATGTCCTTTGCTTGGGAGCTTCATGGCCAGGGAGGAGAATTCTGCTGCACTGTTTGTTCCCTTCATACCTGCAGGGTAGAGAGACAGGATGTCTCCATCCCTCTTTGTGTGGTGAGGGAGGATAAAGAAGGGCCTTCTCAAGCTGGATGCATTTCCAGACTGGGGGGAGGCCTGTGGGACTCCATGCTGTACTGTGTTTTTTTGTTGACATGAATCTGCTCCGTCCCTCTCTGCCAGATGTATTCCTCTCAGCATATACTTCCTGCCTCAGTGGTAGCTGTTTTAAGGAGCGCTCCAAGAAATATATTTATATTTGCTGGGGTTTCCCAACAATCCATTTCCTCAATAGCTCATACACATCTGTAAAGAGAAAACAAAATCTTACTTGCTCCATTTCTACATGTGCATGTGTCTTTCTCGTCAGCTCTCACTTTTTTTCTTGTCACCCCCACTCCATCACTTCCCTTTGCTTCTCTTAACTTAGGAAAGAGAACAGGGAAGATGGGCATCTTGTCTCTGCCACTAAAAGGCCCCTGTTATGGACAGCATCTTCTCCCAAACTGTCTGTTTACTATACAGGAGGGACCACAAGGAAGTCTCTTCCTTCTATGAGTCAGTTCTTTAAAAGGGTCTTCACCGGGTCCTATACAAGCCACCAGCCTGCTGCTGGCCTGGCTGGCTTCTGGAAGTGGCCCAGAACAAACGTACTCTTGGAACTTAGGGGAAAGATCAGAAGAAATTTCTACCATCAGCCTTGCATCTGAATCTCTCCCAGCCTCATCCACAGATCAGGGGTGACCTGGAGGTTGATGTCAGAGCCTATGGGGCACTACCCTGCACTGAGCTGCACCTTTCCTCTGGGACCAGCCAAACGCTCCTTTCCTTTCTTCTCATCCCCTTGATGCAGCTCAGCCCAGCTCTCTGTGGCTCCCCAGGCATATGCGGTTTCCTCGGAGGAGTAACTTCTGGAAATAAGACTGCAGAGCTCCGGGCTCTGCCTCTTGTACCCTCCACTCTGTTTTCCTACTCAGCAGTAAGCTCTACCCATCCATAGCACAGTGTCTGGGTCCCTTTCTGTCTGTCTTCTGCTCTTCTGTTATTCGAAACCTGGTCCACATCCTCTCCTGGGTGATCCTGCCCTAACCATCCACTTTCAGCTCTGAGCTTACTGGAACCATGTGCCTCCAGTGTGGCTCAGTATTTCCTGAGTCCCTTTGTGTGACAGACATTGTGCTAGGTGTGAGGGTAGAACAATAAGTATGATAAGGCCCTTTTCCTGGAGATGTCAGGATCAGTTAGTTAATGGGGAGTGAAATAAAACACATAGATGCCATTCAAGAATGATAAGGTACAACTGGGGACAGCTCAACTTGATTGAGAGGTCAGGGAAACCACACAGAAATGATGGATTTAAGAGAGATTTAGGAGGTAGAATCAACATAATTGAATGTCTGCCTTGAAAAGGGTGATAGAGAAATGAGTGTTTAGGACACCTTGGTGATGGGCAGTGCCCATTATCAGGTAGCCTGGATACTGGGTGGCTAACTCCCATCATAAGGATAGCATTGATACTGTGTGGTTAGGTGGAGGGTGGGGTGGGAGGGTAGGGTTCTTTATCAGAATCTCAGTATCTTGTCTTTTCTGCAGAGTTGGGTAGATACCCAGTATTAGGGAAAATGAGCACTGAGTATTTGGGGCTATAAGTCACCAGAGGGCAGAAAGTGGTCTCCCCCTCATTGCGGGGCGGGGGGAATTCTATGAAATGAATACCCTGTGCTCATGGCATGTTGAGGTCTCTGGGTGGGAACCTTTTCTTTTCCTGTTCCTTGTCAAGCATTGCCTGGTGTTCAATGCTGTGAGTCAGGGATCAGCTGGGATAGAGAGGCATAAATTGGCTCTCTTATCTTTTAGGGTCATCTCAAAGATGGCATTTTGATCTGTAAATATGATCACTGACAATATTTTTGAGAGCAAGAAGGCAGATCTCAGAAAATAGGAAACAGTATTTTTGTTATGAAATTCAGATATTGTTGCATGGGGGAATAGGTTAAGGTACCAGATCCTGAGTACTGGATAGATGTGGTTTATAAATATGCTCCTTCAAAACAAGACATGGTCCTTTCTCAATGGCCTGGAAGATGAATTATTAATGCATATCTTCTGGCTGATATTTTATTTCAGCCTGGGAGGTAAGTGATGGATTACAGCTAAGACCTGAATCTCTGAAACCCTGAGCAGAGGGAGGGATCTCCTTATGGTGGGTAAGTAGGAGACAGAGTGGCTTTAGAGCTGATAGTCAAAGCCTTGATGAGTCTGGGTGAGGCAGTTTCTCTGAAGCTGGTTTTGCTTCATAATGTGTGAATAGAGTCACCTGGGCTCTTGTTCCAATGCGGGTTCTGATTCCATAGGTCTCAGGTGGGACCTAGGACCCTAGGTTTCTATCAAGACCTAGGTAGTACGTAATGAACATTACTTTAAAGAGGAAGACTCTAGGGCTGGCTTTCGGGAATCCTTTTGAAGTGATACCAAGTCACTGTTTTATATGCTGCACAGAATAAATTTGTCTTGCTACTGAGCATCCTAAGAGCTCACTTAGCCAACACTGATTTGAGTGTGATTTTGTGTTTCCCTTGTCTGAGATCATTCATACATGAGTCTCCCTGCTGAGTATTTATTATGTGCTAGGTAGGCCTTGTGCTAGACTGTGGTAGTACCAAGACAAATAAGAAGTGGGGCTTGCTGTCCAGGGACTTCCAAGCAGTGATAGACAGGTGTGCCAATAGGACAATGAGTTGTTCAACAGAGACAGGACACCACCTGCACAATGGGATGGAAGGAAAGAAGAGGCAGGGACCTGTGTGCTGGGAAGTTTGACATTTTAGTGGAAGGCTGGGACTCAGCCCGCTTGATGCAATGTTGAAAAGCTTACACAGTCACTCTTAAATAAGTGCAAATTGTGGAAGCATGACGGAAAACCAAAAGGAAATAAAGAGCACTCCATGGGCTTCCTGGCAGCTTATGCTTTTGAGCCCTCACCAAATGCTCACTCAGTTGTTTGTTTCTGTGTTTGTTTCAATCAGGGTTGCTTTCTGGAGAAGATTGGCCTGGAGCCCAAGCACTCTGCTTCCTTAAGGGAGTCACTACTTTCCCAGGCCCAAGCAACCATGGGCAGGGCCCATGGCACAAGGCCCAGCCCTGCTCTTCCTTAGGGCCAGAAGTGCAGGCGGGGTGCCAGAGTGAAGACCATGGGCCTTTTACGTATGAGAAGCAGTGAGGAGGAAAATGTGAGGGGGACCAGGCAGCAATGCGAGCATGTTGTTGGAGGTACAGTGCAATGAGGAGCAGGAGACCTGAACTGGAGGGTCGTGGGGGATGGCATTGGTAATTTTTACTTCCTTAATAGATGCAGAGTGTTTCAACTTTGCTAATTAACAGAACAGCAGGCTTGTAATTCTGACAGCAGCAGGACATGATTGTGGTGGGCTTAGCATTGAAAGCTAGCCAAGCATGCCTTTGTCCTTAAGAGAAAGCACAACACCCACACTGGGTCAGGTCCACAAGGGTTCCTGCTGACTTGTTTTGTTTTCCCTTATAGGACTTCCAAGGAGTTAGGGGCTTTTATTTCTTCTCAGGCCTTCTATAGAGGTAATAATGGATCTTCTGTTTCAGCAAGCTTGTCTTAAGGAAAAGACAGGTCCACCAATGGTCTACTGTTCACAGCCGAGTAATGCTATCAGATAGACTTTGTGTCAGAGGTAGCAGTTGTGGTGAAAGCTGCCACCAGAAGGGCATGGATACTTAGAGTTCTTCTTCACTTTTCTTCCATTTCGGCAACTGGTCTACCTGCAAGAGTTACATTCCCCAGCTGATCTCAAGAAAGAATGGGCCGGGAAGCCAGGGAGGAGTTGTTCTAGTTGTACAAAGCACACTGAGACTGAATGAAGAATATGCTCCTGAAACATCCCTTTCAAAACCTGTTGCTCTGATAGTGATCTGATTGTGAAGGCCGATAAATGTGAAGAGCAAACTTAGAAAGGCTTAGGGAATAAAAGCTGAGAGGCACCCTGGCGATCATCCACTTGATTCACTAGTGTTTATATGACAGGTGACCTCGTGCACCCCACTTTAGGAAGGGGTAACTTTCAGTCATTTATTCTTTCATCAAATATTTATTGACCATTTACCAGGAGTCTACCGGGATGTGTACCTGCTAGTGAAAACATGTTCCAATTTCATTGGTCCTGTTTGAGTTAGCAGTCAATGAACTTACCCTTTATTATATATTCTAACAGCTGGTTTCACAAGGGCCTTGGGGGAATTCATACATAGGCTCTTCAGCCAGTGCAAATAGGTTTTATATGCAAGGTCACCCGTTTCTGAGCCCCTGGGCTAATTAGTTTAGCTCTACTTGGCTTTACATAATGCATGTATTGTTGAAAAGTTATTTGTAATTCAATTTTTGAGAAATGAAAAGCTAATTTAAACCACTAAGGGAACTTTTATTTTAAAAGACCCCCTAAGCAAATGCTTTTATAATGTGAAAAACCTTGCTGCTGCTGCTGTTGGGAATGATTACTTCCTAGGAATGGCTGAGTAAATCTGAGTACTTTGGGAGTTCTTGTGGTGGGCACACAGTCAGGCATAAAGCCCAACCTTAATCTGAACTTGCTTGAGAAGCCTCTGGCCCAGGAACTGGAAGCAGATGTGTCTTAGAGGAGTCCAGCTCAGGACTGACATTTACCAGAACCCATGATCACTAGCTACGTGGAGGAACGGTTTGCCGTCCTCCAGGTTCTGTACCTTGGAGTGAGAAGAAAGAGAGAGAGAAGGATAAGACTAGGGCCCCTCTCTGCAGCTAAGAGTGGCTTGAACATAACATACCCAGTCCTTCCTCCAAGTTGCCAAAGGTGGCCTTGAATTTATAACCATCCTGCCTTGGCCTTCTGGGGTAACAGACCTGCACTGCCAGGCCTGGCTTACTTTGGGCTTGTAAATAATCTGGAAAAAAGTCAGGATAGAATTTGTTTTTTATATTAGTCTTTTTACAGAAATTAAGTGAGACTATTAACGTAAGTAGAGTATTTAAAAACTGTGGGAAATATATTTCACTTGTAAAAATAAGTTTTTTGATACTTCAGTGTCACCAGTTAAAGATAGTTAAGAAGCTAAAATGTTTTCCTGCTGCGTGAGGTAGAAAAGAAAAAAAACAAAGCAAATCCTAGAACTATTTATAAATTTTGTAATAACTGATGCTAATCATGAGATGTGATCGTTTTGGGTGTGGGAGATAAGGTTTGAGTGTAGCTAACTGAAGAAACTAAGGTAGAGGTATAAAACAAGGCTTCAGTCTTTGAAGTCAGAACTCTGCCAGTGTTGCTTTTTTCTTCGCTGCAGCTCAGTGAGCCTGCAGCTCTTCTGCACACCATCCACTGTGTGTCAACTTCTGAAGGGATGTAATTGCTGAATAGAAGGTTCATTACATCAGGGAAACATGAAAAAGAGGAAAGAGATGAAATGGTCAGACACTGGAAATGTGATTGGGGTTTGATTATGACCTCTGACCTTGGACACTGGCATTTGGTGACAAACCTCTTTCTCTTCCTTGGTTGGGTGTGAATGGGGCATGAAATTTCCTCTTCTCTGGGCCAGTGAACTAATTTCTGGTGTGTTGGTAAAATTCTTATGCTGTCAAGAGACTGAAGGTAGAGACAAGCTTGCCCAGCTTGCTACTCTTCTTTGTAAATTTCAGACTTGGCCTCACAGCATGTGGACAAAGATGCTAGAATAGCATTTGTGGTCCCTGGCTCTGTAGCACTGAGCTGGCAGAACTGCTGATCCTCTGTGTGATGTCTTAACGGTGATACACTGCAGAGACCCCAATTACAGCTCCAAGGGCAAGGGTTCTTGTGAGTTTCAGAGTTCTTGTAAGGCACTAGGGTTGACTTCCTTGATCACAGCGGGTAGCCTGGGGGCTAGCCTGGGGTTTTACGTCTGTGTGAAAGCTGGTCCTCTCTTCCCACACTCCCCATATGGACTGGGTTGCCCTTTACTTTTAGGACTACAGTTTTTATTTGGTTTTTTTGTTTGTTTGTTTGTTTTCATTTTTGTTTTTGTTTTTTGAGAGAGGGTTTCTCTGTAGCTTTGGAGCCTGTCCTGGAACTCGTTCTTGTAGCCCAGGCTGGCCTCGAACTCACAGAGAGCCACCTGCCTCTGCTTGCCGAGTGCTGGGATTAAAGGCATGTGCCGCCATCGCCTGGCAGGACTACAGTTTTGCTAGGTGAATCTTTCCCAGTTTTGGTGAGTTCCAGGTGTCTGCCTCCAGCACCTTAATAGGAACTTGGTTAGACCCTGGAGTTGATTTACAAACAAGAAGTAAGACTTAAAGGGCCAGATGGACAAAGTATATATCTTCAGTAGATTTGTTTCTGTGGAGGACTGGTGGTAACATTAGGGGTGGGGTGGGTATGGGATATCATCAACTTTGTTTCCAGCTGTTGAATTTTTGTAAGTTATTTTTCCCTTTGGGAAAATGAAGTCTAACAATGTTATCTGTGAGGTATCATTTAGAGTTTTGTAAACTATCTTGCTATTTATCCATACTACATGTTGTTGGGGCAACACCGTGCCAGCGCTAGAGGAACAAACATGCTTTTAAAACATCTTGCCATTTTCAAGTCATTTAACAAGCACAGGGCTGCCAGTGCTATCCTTGGAGCATGGACTCAGTAGAGGAGTGGCTTGAGCTGCCCCCTTCTGAAAAGGGCCAAGAGAAGATGACTTTAACCTCTTCATGATAGGGATGCTCCCTGTGTTGGGCTACAGACCTACGTAAACCTGGATGATGGGTCTGGGAGACAGAGAGTGGGACCTTGGGACCTGACAGGTAGCAGACATCTTTATTCTGTTTCTGTTTTGTCATCTCACAGGATCCTTTCGGAATGATGGTTTGAAAGCTTCTGATGTCCTTCCCATCCTAAAAGAGAAAGTGGCCTTTGTGTCTGGTGAGTATCTTCATATGTTCTTTGAAGTGTGAGTGTGTGTGTGTGTGTGTGTGTGTGTATGCATGTGTGGTGCATGTTTGATGTGTGTGTGTATGTGGTGCATGTTTGATGTGTGTGTGGTACATGTTCGATGTGTGTGGTATGTGTGTGTGTATATATGTGCGATGCATGTTTGATGTGGTGTGTGTGTAATCACTCGCTCACTTCTGTGGATCTGTGAGAGAAGCATTGGCAGTTAGGCTTGTAGCAGCTGCTTCCTGCAGTGACAGGCACAGGGGGCTCTGAGCTCACCTGGAGACTCTAGAGGACACTTGCAACAGTAGGCAGGTTCACATACACCTCACACACTGCTGCCTGATTCGCCCTCTCTGGCAGGGCCTCTATGGCACTGTGAGAGGTTCCGGTAGAAAGAGAGTGTCTATTCCACATGTTCCCCAGGGTTTTAGCTGTTGTTTCTTAGTGCGTCACACACAGGAGAATTAAATTGGTTTTGGCTTCTCCTTATCTGTTTTCTTAGCACATGGAACTCAAGTGTTTGTATTCTCAAGTTTTGTTCGTGGTTTGTTTGTTTGTTTTTTATTGTTTTGTTTTCTGAATGGCAACTTCCAAATATTGGCTCCATGCTTCTCTCCCAGCCTATCTTATACACCTAGGTCTCTGAGCATGTAATGTGAGCATCAGCTGTCTGCAGTCTTCAAGCCATCTACTGCTTCTTGTAAACAGTGTGATTGGAATCTAGCTACGTGTGTTTGGTTAGGTAGAATGTTTGTTGCCCATAATGACACATACTTGACAGCTGAACTGGGGTCCTTCTGGGTCAGAACTTGGCAGACCCTGGGCCTGAGCTGGGTGGTGGGAACAGCGCAGAGGCCTTATCTTGGGAGAGAAGCCCTGGTGCTACACCTTATGGACAGAGCCTTTATTTCTGGAGACTTTGTCTTGTCTGCATGAATGGTCATGGAGCCACAGGGCATGAGTGAACATGCTCCCATAGTATAATGACTTACCCCACACATAGGCTCTGCTGGCTCAGCTGATATGCCAACCATAGTAGAGAGAACGGAGAGATGGAGAGAGGAGAGGTGGGTCCTCGATGGAAAAGGGAAACCATATTTGAGTTGTCTCCACCTTACCATAAAGGAGAGAGGGCAGCAAGTCAATGTGGTATGGGAAGGGAGGCAGGCCTGAACTAGGTACACAGGAGCCTTTGAAGGACACATGAATACCGCAGCAGGGGGTGGCACGGAATTTTCTCACAGTTGTTGCTCCAAAAGTTGCCTTGCCCTGCTGCGTTAGGTAGTGAGCCCCTCGTTACTAAAGGTGCAGCGACATAGCAGAACAACCTCCCCTGGGTGTGATCTCATCATAGAGGCATTAGTGTGACAAGCCTCAAAGTGAGCTAGGGTTTGGAGTGCTTCCTGAATTGTGGAAAGAGCCTGTGTGGAAGTCCTGGTGGTCTCTGTGCATTGATGTGCCCCAGGCCTCATAGCCTCAACTCCTAGTACAGGCTTGCAGCCCAGTTTCCTCCATTTTGTGGCCCTCAGTTAAGATGATGCTCTTCCTGCCCCTTGGGTGTCCTGCTGATGCCCCTGTTTATCCCATGCTACATGTTTTCCTCCTCAAGAGTACCTTTCCTTTACCTGCCAGCCCATGGTTTCTGACATCTTGTTCAGCATCCATCAGGGACTATGAAAGCATAGTGTGTTCTGACATGGGAACCCTTATTTCCTTGTTTATGGCTCACTTTTCCTATGTACAGTCAATTAGAATGTGAATGGGGCCCAGCCAGGCCTTGGAAAGCCCACTAAAAGATAGGGAGTTGCCTTTATGAGACTCATGGAGGCAGTTATCCAGGAAAGCAGTCAGAGATGAGGCAGGTAGGAACTTCCCAGAGAGGGTAAAGGGCCTGGCAGTGTGCCACACGCTGCTGTGTGCCTGCATGAGCTGAGCCTGACTCATCCATGCTTGTCTGGAGCTTCTGGGCTTAGGGAACGTTGCCCTCCCATGCCTGGGAAGGGCACTAAGGGCGATTGGGAGATGATAACTGACTACATCTGAAAACAAAAACAAAAATTATCTCCTTATTCCATACATGCTGAGTCAGAAAACGAAACACAAAATTAAAACCAAGTAGAGAAATCCCCCCAGTTAAATACTGCAGTGTGGCAGTTGCATTTCATCCCAAGAGCAAAGCAAGGAGCACAGTTGGCAGAGAAATGGACTGTTAGCTTTGCTCACCCTCTTCTGCCAGCATCTCAGCTTTGGCCAGGTAAAAGAAAGCATGTTGCCATGACAACGGACATCTGGACTCGGCCAGGACAACCAAGCCACTTCTGCCTGTGGGTGGGCATGTGGGCATGTGTGACAGTGGCTGTGTGTATCCCTCGGTGTGCCTCTATTGTCCCAGTCGTGTTGCGTCGTGCTCCACGGCACACAGCAGTGGGCTCCTGGCCTCTGACCTGCAGCACCCATATTTCTTCTTTCTACTCAGCCCTCCCGTGTAGAACCCACTGCATCCCTGAGGTCTTCACACATTTACACCCTGTCTTTGGTCACTCCTTGGTGATCCTTCTCTGGTTTTGGACCCCTTGCCATCATTTTCCACTGTTCTCACTGATGCTCCTTGCTAGTGGGGACAGCTTTTTATACTCTAGACCCCAAAGCTTCTAAGTGTGTTCCATAAGATGATCTTTGAAAATGAGGAAGGAAGTTTGGGACTTGTTGAATATTAAAGTCCTCCCACCCTCAACTTGGATCACCCATCAAAGCACATTAACATTTTAAGGCTCTGTCAAATCCTACAATAACCAACTCTAGCTCGTCTAACCTGGCAATAGCCTTGTTCCTTTTAAAAATGTGTGCAAATATATTAAAATCTTGCAGAGCTATTGTTATTTGAATCCAACTTTTGGTACACTGCCTGAGATGTGTCTCCCTCCCACGCGACTTCCATATGCTAGTCTAACCGGAGCCTGGTACCTCCTCAGAGTGTGAGCCCTCCCCCTACTTCAGTCAATGAAACGATGTCTCTCACTTTGGGCCTTCCTCCTTCTCTAGCCCTGTTCCTGTCTACAGGGAAGGAGAGCTGTTGACATTTCTAGAACACCCAACCACTCCACCCCCATTGTCTGCATCCTTATCCTGTAGCTTCTGCCACCAAAGCCTGGCACAGGTAGGGAAAGGGTAAGAACTTGTTGCTCAAGTGAATGGTGCCATTGACGAAAGATCACAGCACCATCTGCAATCTTTTATTTTGCTCTGAGATGGGTTTAGCTGTTCTTCTCCATGACTTGTCTTTATTTTCTTCTCCTCCTGGGTTCTGTAGCCTGCCTTAGAGAGAAAGGCACAGCTCTGTAAGCTGAGTGCTACATCCTTCATCTTTCCCCCACTGCGGGGCCTCATTTCATCCACTGTCCCCTGCCTCCCAGCATCATGCTTCTCTTCTACTATACTTATTCTTCCTCTTTATTCTTGGATGTCTTTCCCATTCTGAAAAAAAAAATAGGATGGATCCTGCTGCCTTTTCTTATCTCTTGATCCATACAAAAGAGACACCTGTAGAGGCAATCTCCCACCTTTGGAGGCCCCTACATACTCAGAATTACCTCCAACTGTGATTCCAAAGCTCTTGTCTCAAAGATAAGTACTGGTCTCATGTTGACAGGGGGACCATACCAACCAACCGTCCAAACCACCTGGTCTCTTTTTGCCCATGAGAGTCTCTGCTTCTCACATTCACCTGGCCCTACTTATAAGGTGTCCATGGAAGGTCAGGGAGAAAGCTAATATTTGTGGCAGACAGACAGATAGATAAACAGACACACACACCTCTCCAAGGGTGGAAACGCTTAGGGTGATGAGATCAAGGCTGGCAGAGAAGGATGTCCGAGATCCTTCTAGCTTCTGAGAACTCATTTCTCTAACCTTTCTGTGTCCTTTCCTCATGTGGATCATGGATCACAGTGGGAGATAAGGTCTTCTTCCAAGGCAGACGAGATCATCAATATGAAGAAATAGGACTGGGGGTATGGAAAGTCTGGACTTGGGGAGCCTGTGGCTCAACTCTCTATCTGTACAAATCCACCCTGTTGGGGTAGAGAGGGACTTGGATGCTGGCTTTGCTCAGTGGCTTGATTTTGTTTAATCCTTTCTTCCCTGCAACCTCCTCCAACCCTGTGTGTGTGTGTGTGTGTGTGTGTGTGTGTGTGTGTTAATGTGAGAGTGCATGTATGTCTTGATGCTTATGCACATGTATGCATATACAGAGGCTAGAGGTCAACACCAAGTGTGTCCTTAATTGCTCTTTACCTTATATTTTAAAATTCGGACTTTTTTCTCATCTGGCCCCCCGACTGGCTACACTAGCTGGCCATCAAGTTCTGTTTCTATCTCCCAAATGCTAGGGTTCATCATGTCAGATTTTATGGGGATGCTGGAAAATCTGAACCGAAGTCCTCACATGTGTATAGAAGGCACTTTACTCATGGAGTCATCCACCTGGTGTCCTCCTTCAGAAGTCTCTTTATCCTTTAGGGTGTTCTGGATTCACTGTCTGCCAGGCCGCACAACGACACCTGTGTGCCCTGGACTAGAGGAGAGCATTATGCCTGAACTCATGGGAGAGAGCTGGGCCACTCAGCCAAAAAAGAGATCATTTTCTAAATGAGCTAGTGTGGGCTTCTTTCTAGAATCGCTATGGTGCTTTGGTCATGTGCCCATCTTTCTCCCATTAAATCCCCTTTGGTCACCACTGTGCGGATGTCAGTGGATGCTTGAGATGTAGGTGTGCATCTGTGGTCATACTACAGAGATGGGGGGCTCTTTGATGTCACTACCCTTCAGCTTCAGCCCCACCCAACCCCTCTAGAAACATGGTCTGCTTTATAACTTTAGTGTCTGTTAATGAATGAACTTCAAAATTATTCAATAATAGCAAAGAGACATTTTGTAAAATTGAGCAAAGAAACAGTAGCCATCTTGAAGCCTCTCCTAATAAAAGCAGTGGTCATCATTTTGGTTCACTCCTTCCAGCTGTTTTTACATGTGGAGTTTAGTAAGACCCTGCGCATACTTACTTCTAATGAGAGTCGTGCGCTTCTTCATCAGATGTAGCAGGTGGCAGCTCAGGCAGCTAGTGGGTAGAGCTGTCCTCTGGGCTGGGTGAAGACCTCTCAGTGTATCTTACATGAGTCTGCAAGACTCCTGGTAGTGCTGTCAGGTTGCCTCTGAGGTGTTTCACACGTAATCACTCCTGGAGCATGATGCCACATCACTGGTGTCTACAAAGAGAAGTGACTGAAGGTTCATTTTCCAAGACAAAGCACTTTTGCCTAGCTTGTTTTCCCAACCCGAACAGTCACAACACTTACTATCTCACACGTGCCGAGGGTGCTCCTTTCCTCAGTGGCCTTTCTCTTACTGTCTCACCAATCCTTGCCATAACCCTGCAATGTGCCCACTGTCATTTTTATTACCCGTAGATGAGGCAGCAGAGATCTAAAGAGACTTACCCAAAGTCATACACCTTACCCTCATGTAGCTCCTACCCTGATTTCTCTGGGTGCTCTGCAGCCTGTCCTTTTGACATTCAGACACGTCACTTTTCATCTGTAGTTGACTTTCCTGGATGCTTTCTTAAACTCCCTCTCTTGCTCCCTCCAGGGGGCCGTGATAAGCGAGGCGGACCCATCCTGACCTTCCCTGCCCGAAGCAATCATGACAGAATAAGACAGGAAGACCTGCGGAAACTTGTGACGTATTTGGCCAGCGTGCCAAGGTAAGGTGAAGGGGAATCGTCTGTAGGGAGGGGGAGCTGAGCTGATGCCAGTGAGTTGAGAAAGCCACTGTGCCTGCCAGGGGCCCTTGGATTGGATTCTAATTATTCCTGGAACATCATCAGCCATTGTTCGCTGCATTCCCATTCTTCCCGTTGTTCCTGCTGGGGTTCTTCTGGAAATGGTAACTGTGGGCAGAGGTGAGAATCCCAGGCTACAAAGACTGCTGTGGGGCCTGTGACAGGAGATAGCTTGGCCTGGCTTGGAGGAATGGGAAGCTGCTCTTTACTCTCATGACAACTTCTGGCTGCCCCACTCTGTTTTACATAGTGGTTACTTTTAGATTCTCTGAATCTAAATGTATGGCCCTTGGATTTGGGGACAAATAGCTTCTCTTGTGTCACTCACCTAGAAGTAGCACATGGTTCAGTGTCAGTCCTGCCTTCTCAAGCAGGGTAATATTGACGAAGAGGAAGGTAACGAGTGATTATTGAGGCAGCAAGTAAATCTCACTTTGTATGTATTAATTACGGACACACACATGTAGATATATGTAATACATGTGTGATTTTAAATTTCACTGATGAAGAGATTGGGGGTGTAAAGGACTCTTCTAGGTCAAAGAGTAATAATGAAAGAAAAATTGGGAAACATTGTCTCAATTCCACCCTAGAGACAGCTGGTAAAGGACATGCCATAGACATGGGTTGTGCCTTTTGAGAAGGTAAAGAAGAGACTTTGACTAGAATGTGACAGGCAGAAGAACCCTTAGGAACAGTCTGGGCAAATACATATGGCATTTCAAGTATAGTATGGGGCTGACATTGGATGCGAGTGGCTCTCAGGGATGCTGCAGAGGGGACACACCCCTCCTGACTGCAGCACTGGTACCCATTCCTCATCTGCAATGCTATTTTCTGTCTCTTAGCCAGAGTGGGTGCCTGTGGAGTGTTGGTTGTGGGAGATAAGAGGTGGTGCCTTGGGCTTTCAGAATTTTCATTTTATGAGAGAATTAGTAAATTAGTCAGAGGAGCTATAAATTCTGCTCTGTCTTTGCAAGGAGACCTGGGATATTTTTGAAAGTGCTGATTAAGTTCTTGAAGCAGGTGTCAAGCGAGGCAAGCGGCGCATTTTGGAAAGCTCCAGGGGAGGAAATGTGAAGGGGTTGGCGGGTGATGATGGGCAGGTGGTAAAAGGAGTTTTAGGAGCTGTATCACATGCTAACACACATGTTGAATGGAATGGTGGCTGTATCACATGCTAACACACATGTTGAATGGAGTGGTGGCTGTATCACATGCTAACGCACATGTTGAATGGAGTGGTGGCTGTATCACA
>JAQHUG010000063.1:1484527-1562519 GCA_028555095.1 Dicrostonyx torquatus
AGCATCTGTGGGAGATGCTTCACAACACTAGTTTTGTACCCAGGTTGCCTTTATTAGATACTTTTTGGTAATTCTGGTATGCTGCCACCAAGTGGTAGAGTAACTCTGCTCATACACGGGAGCGTATGAAGAGGCTCCAGATTAGTAACATTCTGTTCTCTGCTCATCAGGTATTGTGTTTTCTAGCTTTACTTTAAAAAAAATAATAAATACTAACAGTTAAAATAGCCATATACAGTATTGATCATCCATTACATATATGTTTAACATAAGTTTTCTCTGATAAATATAGTAAATGCAAATAAAATGTTGTATGTGGAAATGACTAGCTTAGACACACAATGCCAGCTGAAATGGGGCATTTCATAATGATGCTATTTGGGAGAGATATGTTTAAAGAATATAGCATTTATGTAATAATGCCGACCTTTAACTTTGAAAAGTTAAAGAAAAGCAAAACTCTGCTACCGGCTTGTCTTCGGTCTTAGCAGAGGGGAAGTGCCCTGGGCATCGTTATCTCTCAGGACGCCCACAGTCTCCATCACCATTGCCATCAACCCCAGAGCTGGAGATGGAGTCTTACTTTGTCTTTTCAAATCCTTCCTTTCAAATACTATTTTCCTTCTTTGCACATGGAAGACAAGAACACAGAAGAACATACTTTCCAGGGTTTCCTATGCTCCTCCCCTCTACTGAAAGTGCTTGCCCACCACCTCACGGTGTCTGGAGTTGCCTTAGATGAGATATGTTCTACATATGTTCTTCATATGTTCTGCAAGTCTCCCTCGTCTGCCTTGTAGTGTCCAAGAAGCACAAATACTTGAACAAAATTTGAAAAAGACCATTGAGCCTAGAGAGTTTGTCACAGGGAGAAGGCCTGGTCTCTCTCACGAGATCAGATTGATTGGCCATAGGATACGTGCTCTTGAGAACAGGGAGAGCTTTGCAGCGTGGCTCTTGCTATTCATCTCTGAGTTTGCAGAGCACCACGGTAAAGGGCAGGACCTCCTTCCTAGACTTCTCAGAAACACTATCAGGAATCTTGTGAGTGCAAAGTCACCAGACTAGGCCTCCTTCAGGATATCCCGTGCCCCTGTCAGGGTCTGCAAGAAATCTGGGCCTCTTGCTGGGACGAAGCCTGCACAGGCCGGGAGGCAGCAGGAGTGGTCTGTCTCATGGAGGAGGTGCTGCTGTTTCTAAACTGAGCGAGGATGACAGCCAGTTCTCCAGAGCCCAGACGGAGCACTCTTGTCAGCGTGGTGACTCAGCGAGGACAAATATGTTTCCGGATAATGTACTGACATAATCCCAGTTTGTGTCCTGATGGCCCTGCCTCTTTTCTCCCAGAGGCTCCTTCCCTCCCAAACTCCCAGTTGTATTAGGTCACTTGAGGACCAGGTCTGGTTTGGGGAGCTCAAAAGCCCTGGTGCCAAAGCATTTTCTCCCTCACGTCTCTCGGACTGTTCTGTCCACAGCTGGAATTTTATCTGTTCCCATCACCAGTCATTCATGTGCTAGTTTTTGGCATGGTGCCTGAGCCAGGTTTGAAGCTGTGACACACCCCATCCTGGTTCCCTGAGGGAAGATAACATCCCTGATTTCAGATTGGGATGTGGGAAGAGCTGGCTTTCCACTGGTCGGCTGAAGAGAAACTCCCTGCCATAGTGCTTGCACTGCCCTTTCTTCCACTGCCCAGCCCTGACCACGATGAATTACTTTCTTGGTTCTGTGGGTGTGCAGGATGGTCACTTACATACACCAACCTCGAGGGGCTGGTCAAGTGATCCTATGGCCTCTTCAGCTTGTTCTCAATTACAGACTATCTGGGATAGTTTGGGGGCACCAGTTTTTGCCTTCAGGAAGGATCATGGTCTGGTAATGTTTTTAAGATCCAAGAGAAAGAGAAAACCAAAATGTGTCCAAGGCAGCAGTCAAGCTTACTAGTTACATGGAAACTCTCTCTTTGGTCTGTTACTCACGGATGTGAGTAGTAATCACACTGTTACTATTTTAGGTTAAGATATGTTTTTCCATCCTTCTGACCTCCCTGGTCAGACAGGCAGATGGAGAAACCGTAGTGACTGGGCTCAGGTTTGCTGAGGAGGGCTGGGGAGGCAGAGGGAGAATACAGAGGCTGTGGCACTTGGTTTCCAGATTTCTTTTACATCCATTGCTTTGGCTATTTCATTTCTGCTTCATGTTTTGAGTAACTCAGAAGAAAGGATAGAGGCTATTGTCCTAGGCAGACATGTCAATCTCCATCCCACCCGTCCCTGGTTCTACCCCTCTGCCACCTCCTAGAATTGCACAAGTGAAGTGGCTGCAGTCTTCTGGAAGTGTCCAAGGCAGTCTTCTCTCAGGGAGGGAGGCTCCCTTCTCGTCACATCCCAGGCCAGCTGCCTCTGCCAGTATGTCCCCTCCTTCGCAAATTCAAGCTGTTTCAGAGCCTGGCTGAAATGACCCTGCTGATGACAAATGTGGCATTTGGATCATGCAGCAAGTCAGTGGCTTTTTGATGAGGGGACATCTTCTTCAGGAGGCTTCATGCTGTCCTTCTCACACTGATTCTGAGTTCTTTGTGACGTCATTTTGCTACGGCGGTGCCCATTTGGCATCTTCAGGATGGGAAGTCTTTGTCTTTCCTGGCCATACTTTATTTGCACATGTATATTTATTTAAAGGCAGCTTTGTAGATGGTGTGGGGATGAGAAGTTCCACTGAGTGAGTTTGGACCTCTGACCGGCCACTTGATGACCACACATGGAAACACTGGATGGAACTCTGATGCCTGGGTCACTTCTGTCTGATACTTCACCTTCCCTCATTCAGGGAGAAAAACTGAAATGGCCACTTGCTGCTCTTGGCATTTGTAAGCAGCCTCTTCTGGGTGACGTTAGGTAATGAGTTTTAAATGGCTAGGAAGCACCAATCTTCCTTACTTGGCCTCCACTTCGGGTTTCTGTGAGTCAGGCTCGGTCCCGGCAAACCTGGGGAGTTTAGCTGGCAAAGGGCACATCCTTGCCCTGTAAGTGGACAGAAGCGCAGTAAGTCTTAATTGCTGCAGCTGATGCTAGAATCACTGGGGTTGGGAGGCAGGCACTTAAAAGTGTAGCCCCACCCCACACAAGTCCATTGGAATCTCCCAGACTGTCCAGTTTCTTGACATTGTAACACAACAGTTTACAGGCCTGTATTGGGCTTCATTCATAGCTATCCTGGGCTGCTTGTGGCCCATAGGCTGCATGCTAGACACTCTTTACAGGCCGGTTTAAGGTTCTGAGTTTTAGGTAAAGCATCATTTTATACTACCCTGCCCCCACCTCTGGCCTTTACTTAACAAGGGATTCAGAGACAAAAGATGGATTGTTGTATGGCATAGAAAAGACACCCACTGGAGATGGCTCGACCAGCCTTGAGGACCTGTGTTCCATCCATAGCATCTACATTAAAAACAATGGACGCAGAGACCAGCTGATACCTGAGGCTCTCTGCCAGACAGTCTATCCTATTGGGCACACTCCAGGCCAATGAGAGACACTGTATCAAAAGCCCAAAGTGCATAGGTAGCTCCAGAGGCGTGATAACCAAGGTTGACCTGTGGCATCCACATATATGAGCACATTTATGCAAGTGCTCCCTGACCCCCACATACATGTGCACTTATATGAATATACACAGACACACATAACGCCAAACCTTTAGAATAATGACTGGTAAAGGGGACAGTCTTCCAGTGAAGCAAAGTAAAAGCAAAACCAAATGTTGGGATGAATTAGTATGACTCCCTAGGTGGCCTCAATGACAGCTAAATCACATCCCAGTGGCCTCGCAGTGACCCAATGGAGAGACATCTGTGATAGACACAGGGAGTACATTGGTCCTACTCTTCCCCTTGGAGAAATAGCCATAGAGAGGCCCTCCTCTGTGAAGGACGGCCTAGAGGGCTGTTTGTGGGAGCAAGCATTCATTACTGGCAGCGCTTCCCAGAGAATGGCTCGTGGCTCCAGAAGGCAGGGCCTCCTCCAGTGTTCCTGTTTCTACCTCTGAGTGTACAGATGACAGAAGCTCAGAGCAAGTCCTAATGTGTCCTTAACAGTTTTCTCCAACACCTGCTGATTGCTGGTTGTTTAGGGAAGTGGCTATGGCCTGATTTGGGCCATCAGCAGAGAACTGGCAACACTCAGTGAAGAGCAGAAAGCAGGATCCATGGATCCAGAGGCCAGAGCCGCTGTGCTTCCGAGGGTGCTGTAGAATTCCAACAGGGCCCAGGGGAGCGGTTTCTCCCCTTCTCTTTCAGTTCACTCTGTCCATGGGAGGATTTAAGGAGCACAGGAGCAGTGCAGAGCCAGGGAAGTGGAAAGTGAATGGTTTGTTTGAGGCTACCATTCCCTCCCTTCTCTGCTCTCTGCTCATGGTGATGTCTCCAAGCACAGAAGTCCAACCAGGAGCCATGGTAAGATCTCTCCAGATTCCTCTGTACCTAATCTGCAGGTGGCATTCTTGTACGCAGCTGTCAGACCACAGCAGTGTGGTGGCATTAAACAGGGAGTCCTTAATGTGAATTGTCCTTCCTCTCTGAACCCATCCCTCAATGATCAGGCTGGCCTGTGAATTTGTTACCATCCCTTGACAACTTGATGAACAGTTCTGACTTACAGGTCAGCTCTGTTCCACCTCAATCAAAACACTGGTCTTTCCTGTGCTCCACACTAGTATTCACGCACACACACATTCTCACATACAATTACATGTACGTGCATGCACACACATACAGCACACACATACAACACACACACACACACACACACACACACACACACACTGCAACAAAGCAGCCCTGGTGACGTATATACAGGAGTGCAGCCCTGCCTCCTCTGCTGGTCAGCTGGAGGGGAGTTTGCTGCTGATCTCTGTGCCCCCAGCCATCACCAGGATGTATTTGTGTTTTATTTATTGCAGTAGCTATTTATAGTGAGAATCCCAGACATTCATGGGAACAAGGTGAATCTCAGGTGTCATAATGGCTGGGACAAAAATAGACCAGAGCAGAGTGAAAACTAACTGATGATGGCCTTATGGTGGCACAACGAAGAGAGGTCAGGGTGGCCCTGACTCCTGCATTGGGGCTTTTGTAGTCCATGGGTTACACCAAACATCCATGATTTCTTAGCCATACCATGGGGGTATTATTACCTTCAACTGAGTTTCATGTGAGGGATAAGTTACGTTTTGTATATAAAGTACTTACTATACACAGAACCTGAGATAATCCGTGAAAGTTAGCTTTCTATTAACATTTAATTCTCACTTTTACCAAACCAGTTGCTTCATACTGCAGCGTTTGGTGGTCTGCATGATGTCTCTCCAGCCTGAGGTCTCATTTTCACGATGTAGCTCTCCAGTCCAGTGTGGCTGCTGGTCCCCTGCTCTCTTACTAGACTCCACTCTTTCTGTCTCCTGCTTGGTGGCAGAGTAGCAGCACCCAGCTGGTCTTCTGCCCCAAGGATTTTGCATGGGCTGTTCTCTCTTCCTGAGTTCTTTTCTTGGTCTTCCCTTCCCCAAGTATTTCTCAGTGTTTAGGTCTCTGCTGTCCAAGCAACTTGCCCTGAGTGTCTGAGATCTTAAGTATTGTGCATTCTCTTTAGCTGCAGTCTTGTGTCTATCATTCCTTCTAGAATATTAACATTCATGACTCTGTCGTTGCCCACATTTATGTTCCAAATCCCTAGACTTATGCCAGCTACAAAATCAATGCTCAATAAGTACTTATTAGGTTAATAAATTAATGCATAGTATGATATATTTAGGTGACAATGTGTTTCTTATGAACACCTTCATAATGAGGTCCTTTTAATTTTTTACTTTTGTTCATTGTATGTGTACATGTGCATATACATATACTTGTACTCATATACTTACAAAGTGTGTGTGTAAGCCAGAGATCAACCTCAGGTAGCATTCCTCAGTTGTCTACCCTGGGTTTTTGTTTTTTTTTTTTTTTTTTTGAGATAGGATTTCTCATTGGCCTGAAGGTTGCCAAGTAGGATAGGCTGGCTGACCAGCCCGCCTCAGGGATCTGTCTGTTTCCTCCTTTTCTAAACTGGGATTACAAACACATGTCATTACACTTCACTTTTTAAGTGGATTCTGGGGGATTAAACTCGGGTCCTCATGCTTGTGCACTTTACTGCACCCATCCCTAAGTCTTCCCTTTGAAGCCACATCAGTCTGTATTGGGACATAGGTATTGACCCCTCAGAGCCTGCCCATTGTTACTCAGGTGACAGGTGTCTTGCCAGGTAAATGCGAGTTTAAGAAGATCCCCTTGACTAGAAGAGATGAGGAGGAGGGATGCGTCCTATGAGAGAACTGTCTGGAGGACAGTCTTGTCAATTGAGTCTGAAACGTGATTAGAAGGTCTCTAGGCATTGGTGGGGTTGGAGTGGGTGAGCACAGATCGGGGATGAGAGGCAAGTGTACCGCAGAGGAAAACTAAAGACGGTTGGGAGATGCAGGGTAACATGGGGTCTGTTTTATGGGGCAATGACCATGATACAGGATATCTAGGAAGAAGAAAAGGTAGTATTAAGATCTAGTCTTTGGTCACATGATTATGAGTCAGATACAGAGTGGTTCACTAAACTGGCCAGGAGAGAATCTGGTGAATCAGGTGGGCTTTGCCCAGGGCTCGCGTAGGATGGAGTGCAGGGGTCAATGGTTAGGAAGTGAGAGAGGAGGAAGTAGTATCTGGCTTCTAGAATCAGACTGTACCCAGTGTGAGGCCACAGCGTAGGGTTGCCACTGACGGGTACTCAGTGGTGCTGTTCAATTACCAAGTCAATTGTGGCTTGAGACACCTAGTCCTCACTCCCCAGGCTAAGGCCATTGAGTATTCTAGCTCATGAAACTAGGCTGTGTGACAGTGGTAGCTAAGACACTCAGAGAAGTGCTGAGCTCAGACACTGCTGAAGTACCTCCTTGGTACTTGGTGCTGACAGATGAGTCATAAAAGTGAATGAATGACTAGAAGTGGGCTATAGAGCAGGAGTCAAGCCTCCTGCAGAGACAAAGCACTGGCAGAACCACTTGTGCGGACTAGCTTCAGCTGTGGCCTTCTCAGCTGGAGTCTTTTGCTAAGCATAAGAGGCCACTAAGAGTAAAAGAAAAGCTGTCACAGCTCTATTCATTTACTCCACATCTCCCCACCAGCTAAGCACTCCTCACCTGGATCCTTCAGACCTGGAACCATCCTAACAGTGCATTTGGTCAAGAGATGGCTCTGGGGACACCAGATGTAGATGAGACCTAAGAGATCTCTGGAGAGATAGCCAAGACTTTGTCTAGTAATTGAGATGAAGCTACCAGGCCAGATCTATGGGGAACAGACACACTACCATGATTTCATGGTCACATAGAGCAGAAGAGGGGAAGGAGGTACTTCAGCAGTGTCTGAGCTCAGTCAGCCGTACCTGGTAAAGATTGTGCCCAGCCCTTCAGGGAAGCTCCTTAGACCAAGTGGCAGCATCCCCAGTCTACAGAACCAGAGGCATTTCACAAAGTCAGGAATTCTCCCAAGCCTGTGCTGGTGACAATGGGCTTTTTTCTCGAGTAAACGAGAATAGGGAACTATAGAGAGAGTGTGCTTATAGGTTGCCATGGCAGATGTTCTGTGTGTCACTGTTGCTCTGTCTGATGTGGTTGTATGGTACATGTGGCTTTTAATGTGTATCCTAGTATCTGATTTAGGCAAAGTGAATCAATCATTAAACTCTCACATACCACACCCAAGAGAAATGATATCACTGGTTATTGTCTTGGTTAGGGTTTCTATTGCTGTGAAGAGACACCATAACCATGGCAACTCTTATAAAGGGAAATATTTAATTGGGGGTGGTGTATAGTTTTAGAGGTTTAGTCCATTATTTTCATGGCAGAAAACATGACAGGCAAACATGATGCTGGAAAAGGAGCTGAGAGTTCTACATCTTGATCTGCAGTCAGCAGAAGGAGACTATGCCCCACCCTGGGTGTACCTTGAGCATATGAAATCTCAAAGCCTGCCTCTGCAGTGACATATTTCCTCCAACAAGCCCATACCTACTCCAAAAGACCACGCCTACTCCAACAAGCTCACACCCACTCCAATAAGACCACACTCACTCCAACAAGACCATGCCTACTCCAACAAGGCCGCACCCATACCAACAAGACCACACCTCCTAATAGTGCCACTTCCTATGGCCCAAGCATTAAGACACATCAGTCTATGGGAGCCATACCTACCTATTCAAACTACCACAGTCCTGAAAGAGATTCCTGGACTTCATCCCAGAACAACTTTCCTCCGAATATTTGTCCCCAAATTAACATTTTCAAATGAACATCCTGGGTGGAAATGAAAGGCCGTAACATTAGAGAAGCAATGGTGTAAAGCAGTAAAAATGCCTTTTTGAGATAACACACACTCACCAAGTGAGGACAGCTCCAGTGACATTTAATGAACAAAAGAGTAAATGGTCTAGAATGGATTGCTAGAAGCGGGTGATCAATCATCCAGTCACTCAGTATATACAGTTATGACTTCTGGGCTGGAGAGGCCTGGAGAGTCTGTGAGCAGTCCGTGGCTCAGTCTGAAGGAACTGTGATTTATCAGACATGTTGGGAAGGTTGCCAGACACCCCCCAAGACTCCAGGGACCCCAAGCTCCAGCTGGGAAGCAAGCAGAGAGAGAGGGAGCAGAGGCCTCTTCTAGATTTCATGGAGGGTGGAAGTGGGGAGAACCACCCCCCTTTTCCCTTTAGAATGGATGTAAAAGCCTGCTGCTCCCAGTTCCACTTCTTTCTAACTCTATCCTCACAGTGAATTATACAGAATTCTAACTCCAAAAGTTTGGCTTGGACCAATAAACCTCTTTTAAAGGTAAATTGCCTAAGGGGAGGGTGGGCCTGTTCGTGACCACACTGTATACACTAGACTGGTGGAAAGGCCCCAGTGAGTACACCCTGTGAGAGAAGAGGTTGGGAACAGGCACCTGTGGAAGAGAGCAGGCTGGGAAGGTGTGTGGATCCTGGCAGCTTCCAAAAGTGGTGTGGCCCCAGGGTTTCAAATGCCATGGACAACTTTATCTGACTTTGCTATTTCTTCTAAACATCCCGGGCACCATCTAGGATAAGTGCGTCACTGCTCCAACATGAGTTTTGCCCCAGTCCTCACAATAATGGTCCTGGACTGTGGCTTCCCAGACACTAACCCCAGTGATTCTGCTCCTCTGTGGTGCTGCAGCATTTAGTGCTCATGTGTGCACCTCTGCAGCAATGCAGCATTTGGTGCGCCTGTGTGTACCTCTGCAGCAATGCAGTGTTTGGTGCTCCTGTGTGTACCTCTGCAGCAATGCAGCATTTGATGCTCCTGTGTGTACCTCTGCAGCAATGCAGCATTTGGTGCTCCTGTGTGTACCTCTGTGGTGCTGCAACATTTGGTGCTCCTATGTGTACCTCTGAGCGATGCAGCATTGGACACTGTAACCACATCATACCCTCCTGGTTCTCACTCACCTCTGTGTCTTGTCATCGGGCTTCTACTTTTTTGCTGTCTTCTCTTAAGCATTGACATTCCTATCTATTGCATCTGGGCCTCAGAAGATGGCTCTTTTCACCCTTGTTTGCCACTGGATGATCCGATCTGCTTCTGCACATGTGAACTCATGTCTACTCACAGAAGTACCGTTCAGCAAAGACAGGCACTGGGCAGCTCCCAGATCCATATTTCCACCCCAGATTTTTCTTGCGGTGTTGAGCCATATATCACATTGCCTTCAGAATGTCACAAATGTGTGAAATGCATCATTTATATTAACATTACCTGGGATTTAAAAAATGTCAGGCTATATCTTTGTGAGAGAAGAGATTTGGGAGCAAATGGTTTGAGAGTGTGATTCCCAGGAGAAACCTGTAAGAGAGTGAGAGTAGATTGGGGAGGGGACAGACCATAAGAGCTTGTGGTCTCAAGAGTCTGGTTGTCTCCTCACTAGGGGCTTGCCCGGGCCTTATGCAAATGTACTTCAGTTTCATCTTCTTTATACAGAGATGACATATCTAGTTTATAAGGTTATTGTGAGGATAAAATGAAATAATATATAGTAAATGTCCATGGTTTCTGACACAGAATAAGCACAAGATTAAAAAAAAATATATTCTCCTCCTTCCCAAGCTTGCATGGCAGACATACAGAGCACCTTGGGAGATTAGGCTGTTTTCACAGAATGCATCAAACCTTGGCCGTGGGAGGATTTATTAAGTGCCAAGAAGAAGAGGTACTAACTCCTTTCCATTGGTATGCAAGGTTGGGGAGAGAGAGAGAGACGCACCCTACTTCGGGCTATTCGGGGAGTATCCATCTAACTGAGAGACCTGAGCAAGGTGGCATGTGTGGGAATACACAGAAGTTCCATGAGCTGGGACAGTTACTGATTGACATTGAATAACAAATCCTGAAAAGGTTTTTGTCTCCTGTTGTGGCCTCAGCCTTGCAATGGTGACCTTACTTGTAAGCAAGTGTGAATCAGTGATGCAACAATTTACACAAGTACTACCTGGGGTGGGAGAATAGGTGAAAGACCCCCCCTAGGAAATATTATATCGTATATAGAGAAATGGGTTTTTAAAAAGTGGATGGGTAAAATAAACCAAAAATAAAAGAAGGAAGGACTTCTAATTGAGATATCACTGTTTTTTTTTTAACCTACATCTTTTTTATTCAATTTTGAGGAATTATAGTTGAGGTTTGAGTATTTAAGGTAAGTGTTCCATAAGTTATATAGCAGCTTCTTGGTTCCTTGGACTTGCTTATGGTTTTGGGTTTCAAGATGCTCACTCTCACCCCAGTTGGTCTAAGTGTGGGAGGAAGTGGACTGTTTGAGCCCTTGGTCCTATGCCGTGAGTGTAGGGAGGGCTTGGGAGGCAGTACTCTTTCAGTTGCCTAGACAAATGACAAGAGGTGGGGGAGAGGTGATCCAGGTCAGGAAGATGCAAATCTCCCGATACTTTTTGCCTGTGTCCTTAAGAGTCTCTGCTGCCCAAAGTGACCGTGTCTGAACTCTGATCTCCCCATAGTGAGGACGTTTGCAAACGTGGCTTCACAGTCATCATCGACATGCGGGGCTCCAAGTGGGACCTCATCAAGCCCCTCCTCAAAACCCTGCAAGAAGCCTTTCCCGCCGAGATCCATGTGGCCCTCATCATCAAGCCTGATAACTTCTGGCAGAAGCAGAAGACCAACTTTGGCAGCTCCAAGTTCATCTTTGAGGTGAGACAGACCCCTTGTCGCCCTCCTTTCTGCTCCTGTGTGCAGTCAGTATACTCCTCCCTTTCCTTCCCTGTCTACCCTATGATGGCCAAGATGTCAGGGCAAAGACTTGCATATTTCTTGGCTATCTTGGCCTTACCAGTTACATTTCTGGTATGAGTAAGAGGCTCAAGAAATGATCCTAAAAGCACAACATCATTATACAATCCTATATACTGTTGATGGGAGTGCACATGGCATCAGTATTTCTGACAGCAACATTGCAATTGTATCAAAACTTTTTAAGAATATATCTGTTGATTTAGTAATTCTTCTGGAAAACTATTCTTATAAAACAAAAAAAGATTAAAATAAAATTGCAAACAAAATGCCAATGAAGATTTTCATTATAGTTCATTTTTGTAGTAGTATATGTATATTGTATATATGTATATATATAATATAATATGTTTATTTATACTTATACAAATACAATATGTTAACGTACATGCATTTACTGATCTTTTAACTAACAAGCCATTAATTTTGGTGACACTGATACAGGAATCTTATAAAGCTATTAAAATCATATTTAGAAAATATTATAAAATGTTCATGACATATAACTTTTAGGAGGCATATCATAAAACAGTATTAGCAGTGTGATCTTGAATGGTTTTAATCTCTGTGAAGAGGAGCCTGAGAAGTGAAATTGTGTGCAGTGGCTTATTTAAGGTGACTAGAAAATGGGCTTTATTTTGTTCATTTTTTTCTCCTTTTTTGAGATGAGAAGCGACTTTCATGTCCATGAAAACATGTTGTTTTAAACTAAATTCTCCAGAATGCATGTAAGTTCTTGAGACTTCATGATGATGACACATAAGATTAAATCAGAGGTTTAAACATTCTTATTCTAGCCAAATTTGAGCGAGGAGAGAGAGAGAGAGAGAGAGAGAGAGAGAGTTTGTTTTAAAGCCAGAACTGCATTTAATCTTTCAGAGTTTCCCATTCTAGAGTGCTGTCCCCAAGGACTAGGAGTGCATATGTTTTGGGGTGGTGGCCCCAGTTGGCTGCAGTTTGAGTACAAACAGCCTGACCTCTGGCCTGAGGAAGTTTGCACTCTCTACTAATAGCCCAAGACAATTGTCTTGGTGCAAAAACCGTTAAACATCAACACAGTCTCCCAGAACCCTACCTAAAGCTCCAAGTCCCGCAGAAAACACTTTCAAACTTTTTGGCCTGTTTTTCTGTGCTGGTAACACCTGTGCATTTATAAGGGGGAGAAACTGAAAAGGGCATTTCTAAGAACTCTGCAAACATTTGCCTCTGTGTCCTGCCCGCTCCATGACCCTCTTCACCGCAAGCCGAACAAAATTGCCTCTGCCTCCTAAGCCAGACATACAGAAAGCAGATGGGTGATGGCTTCCCCTCACCAGTAAAGCAATTAGAGAGCACTAGTGGTCTTAGGTGGAATCCCTGCCTCAGATCAAGGCAGCCCACGAGATGGGAAGGAGAGTAGGGGCTCGGCCTGCAGCACATGTTCAGTGAGCAGCCAACAGCTCCAAGTGTTAACTTCCTAGATGTGGTGAGCATGGCCAAGATGGGAAGAGAATGTGCTCCAGAGTGAAGAGTCTCGGTGTTAATGCCCACAAACCCCCTGGGAATCTGGAAAACACGGAATCTGCCTCTAGCCTGTGATGGGCCTAAACCATCTGACAGCTCTCCGGTGGCACGGATGTTGATGGTCCAAATGCCATGCTTTGGAGTAGCCAAGACCTTCAGAGTTCTGTGCCACTGACTGCATATTAGAATCACCTGAGGACATTTAAAGTCACCCACTGCTGAGTTCTGGTCGAATGAAATCAGGATCTCTATGGGCTTGTTTCCTCAAACTCCATAAAGCAACGGTCCTCAACCTGGGAGCCAAATGACCCTTTCACAGGGGTCGCCTAAGACCATCAGAAAACACAGATGTTTGCATTACAGTTCATAACAGTAACAAAATTATAGTTATGTAGTAGCAACAAAAAATATTTTATGGTCAGGGGTCACCATAACATGAAGAACTGTACTAAAGGGTCTCAGCATTAGGAAGGTTGAGAACCACTGCCCTAAGGGATGTAGTAAGCCGTCAAGAATGAGAGTCTCTGCTCTAGGTCAGCCCTCCTTTCAATGAAGCTCCATCTCGTGTCTCAGTTTGGGTATGGGGGGAAGGGAGATACTTGGAGAGCCATGAGATACAGGGACGGGCAGCTCTTACCGGCTTATATTCACTGACCTTATTTCTGACCACAGTGAGTGTGGGTGGGGCTTCTACTCCATGCCTGGTCTCCTCTGAACTGGACACACATGGACACATTTAATCAGATTCAACCTGGTTTAGCTCTGCTCTACAGGGAAGGAGACTGGGTCCCTGAAAACTTAGATAGCTTGTCCTAAATCATGACATTAGTAAGGGAGAGCCTAAATCCAGATATTCCCTTCATAGCCTCTTCATCAGAGAGGAGAGAAGCCCAAAGCCCTGCAGGCAGGGAAAGGTGTTTACTGGACAGTAGGGTGGCTGCTTGTTGGAGACACTGTTCCTGGACACAGTATTCTCCACCTTGAATAAAAGGCCCAACTGTTACCTATTCCAGTGCTGTAGAACTGGAAGAACCAGGGAGATGAGCTTGTGCCAGTGTGGCCACTGAGACAGTCTTTGAAATCCTCGCAGCCCAACAACTGATTATATTGCTTAATCCACCCATGATGATGCCCTGGCCCCCAGGCTTCAGCTTGTTAAAGAAAATCAGCCCCTATCTCCATGGCAGAGACTGGGTTAGTTTTTCATCCAGTTTTTGTTTGTAGAATCTGAAGGCCCAGCTGTGGTGAACTCAGGCTGTGAAGGAGGGAAGATGACGGAAACAGGAACACAGGGTGGTCTTTTCTTGGATATGACTGAGGTCAGGTGGAGAGGTTTGTTGAAGCAATCAGCAATCTGTTCAACCTGTGATCCTGGCTGATTTGTGGCTCCTGACCTGTGGGCCCTATGGACTCCTCTTACCCTCTTGTAGGCAGGCTGTGGTTCTAATTGCATGGACTTGTCCTTTTCTCCCTCCTGCCTATTTCTGCCCTGCTGTCTTCCCCCACTGACCCACATCACTGTGTCTCCTTTTCCTTCCCAGACAAGCATGGTGTCTGTGGAGGGCCTCACGAAGCTGGTGGACCCCTCCCAGCTGACAGAGGAGTTTGATGGCTCCCTGGATTACAACCACGAGGAATGGATTGAGTTGCGCCTCTCCTTGGAGGAGTTCTTCAATAGTGCAGTACATCTGCTCTCACGCCTCGAGGACCTGCAGGAGATGCTGGCCCGGAAGGAGTTCCCTGTGGATGTGGAGGGTTCCCGGAGGCTTATCGACGAGCACACACAACTTAAGAAAAAGGTGCTGAAGGCCCCTGTGGAGGAGCTGGACCGGGAGGGGCAGAGGCTGCTCCAGTGCATCCGCTGCAGTGATGGCTTCTCAGGGCGCAACTGCATCCCAGGGAGTGCTGACTTCCAGAGCCTTGTCCCCAAGATCACCAGCCTCCTTGACAAGCTGCACTCCACCCGGCAACACCTGCACCAGATGTGGCACGTGCGAAAGCTCAAGCTAGATCAGTGCTTCCAGCTGCGGCTATTCGAGCAGGATGCTGAGAAGGTAGGAAGGGAGTGGGCCAAGCCTGAGCTGAGGGTGGTGGAGCATAACTTTATGGGGAAACTGTTGGGTTGTTAGTCTAAATCTCTGGTTGTAGAAATTTGGTTGAAATCCTTTTTAAAAGATGCCCATTGGTTTCAGAGATCTTAGAATATTTCAATCTCATATTTGGCCATTGACCATTTATTATTAATGTTTATTGTTACATTGTTTTTAGTATATGCTAGGCTCTGCTCTTTTGGCTATAGATAAATTAACTTGTTTTAGCCATCCTCAGAGTCCTGAGAGGTAAGTGGACTCTCAGGTAAGAGGTAAATGGTTCCATTTTCTGGGTGGAACTAACTAAGGTTGGGAGTGTAATCTGGTTGCAGAGCTCATGCTTGAATCAATGCAGTAAGACACTGCCCTCTGTGCCTTTGATGAGTGAGTGAATTGAGCTGCTAGCAGCCAAAACAGTGACACTATTAGCAACCATTATTGTCCCTTCGTGGACTTTCCTGTCTATGAAATTTTAAGTATGGAATCCTGTTTTATCTGTACATCCCTTCAATCCCTGTGAGGCGGGTGGTGGTATCTGTGTTGGCACGAGACAGCCGAAGGTCTTTGTGTTTGGCAACGCTGATCTAGTCTTTTGTTTCCGAGTTCCAGACTCTCCTGGCCATAGCACTTCTTTTTGAAGCACATTTTCAGATAAGATACCACTTTCCCAGCAGTACATGTCCAAAGCGTTCTCCTTGTCATGGAAAAGTAAGCTGTGAGAAAGAAAACAGAATAAAAGGCACCTAGAGTCTCTGCCGAGACCATGAAAGCACCTTCTCTGGATAAACTCGCGTGGCGAAAGAAGGCTTAACTCCTAAGTGCCCTTGAAGAGGGAAGTGGACCCCCTCCCTCTTCCTTGGTTTCTAGGTGTGACTGTCACTGAAGTGCATGGCGCTGCTCTCTGAAATACTGTGGCATGTTCAGGAACCTGTGAAGTTTACAGTGTCTCACACAGAGGTGTTTGAGAGCTCACATCATGGTTTGAGGAGGTAGCTCAGCTGATAAAGTACTTACCTTCCAAGTTGGAGAACTTGAGTTTGATTTCCAGAACTCACCTAAAATGCCAGGCATGGTGGTCCATGCTCACAATCCCAACCTTCGGGAGGTGGAAACAGATAAATCCTTGAGTGACCCATCTAGCCTAGCCTAACAGGCAAGCTTCAGGTCCCAATGAGAGATCACATCTCAATAAACAAAATGGACAGCTCTTTCAGGACAACACTTGACGCTGACCACTATGGCCTAGACATACACGCACCCCCCATACATATGAGAATGCACACCTGCATATGCACACACATGCTTACACATGAACATACATACACACACACACGCAGAACCAAGATTGAAAGTATCTTAGGTATTTTGAAGAAGTAAGATCAAGATCTAAAACTTTCTACATAACAATCCTAATTTATATATGTAGAAAAGAATTTACCATAGATGGATACATTTAATTTATAAATTCCAGACGTATCAATGGTTTTAATGTTGAGGGGCAAATTTTCTGATCTTTTGTGATCACTAGAAAATCAACCCATGTAGTTTTGAAAGAATTCATATCCATTTCTACAGTAAACTTTTGGTCCTGTCTTGGTGAGCCATGCAAAGTTTCCTGACCTTCTTCAGATCTCTGTGCCCAGCGATATGACAGCCTGGGTCTGACTCTGCCTGACTTGCTTAGATCACAGAAGCCCTTGTACCACTCCTTGAGTGGCAACAGGCCAGGCCAGGAACCAGCTCTTGGGAAAGCCAGAGCCGATACTAAGTGCTGGGAGATCTGAAACATTTCCAGTTTCACTTGAGATCTATGGTCTGGGGTAGGAATTCAATTCTGAAGCCTGTCCTGGGTAGGGTTATGCCAGTGAACCAGAGATAGGCAGGGACAGGAGGCTCATATCAGCCTAGGTATGTTTTAGAGTTTAGAACCCATCAGGATATCCCTGTAGCTCAAAGCTATGAAAAGCCTGCACAGAACACCAGTAATGTCTGCTTTGAAGACAAAAGAGCATCTCTTAGCTGCTGAAGTTCCCAGGTGGGAAAGCTGCCCTTCTAGAGTCAGCTGCATTCCATTCAACTAGCCAGGGGTGGCTGTCCCTCATAGAGCCTCCCAATTCATCTTTCAAGAATTGCACAGTACATCAGTATTCCTGGGTAGAGACTCGGAGTGGCTTGCCCAAGATCATACTGCTGGCTAAACAGGGTCGGTATTTTAGTTGGCCTTCACAGCTTCCTCAGGCTCTTCTCTGGGAACCCTTTTGCCTCTCTATTGCCAGGACTTGTCCCATGCTAACACTGAATACACCTGTTTGTCCCTAAGTCACTTGGCCAATGTGCTGAATTATGAGTAAAGACTCCAACTCCACTTTATTATGTGTGTTTGTGTGTGTGTATGTGTGTGTTGTATACAGCGATGTGCCGGTACACTGAATACCTAGTGTCCCTAGGTCAGTTGGCTAATGTGTTGATATTCTGAGTCAAGTCTCCAGTTCCACTTTCATGAGTGTATGAATGCATATACGTGTGTGTGTGTGTGTGTTGTATAAAGCTATGTGCAGGTATACTTGCCTGTGTGTGATCATGCACACCTGTTCATACACACAAAGGGCAGAGGAAAAACATCAAGTGTCTTGCTCTACTGTATTTCTCTTTTTTATTTTTTTGAGATAAGATTTCTAAATGTAAATTCTTCTTTTAACAATAATAAAAAAAAGAAAAAAAGTAAAAAAAAAACAATAAAAAAAAAAGATTTCTAATTGAACCTGAAGCTAGACTGGTAGCAAAGAAGTTCTAAGGATCTTCCTGTCCCTGTCCCTTATAGCTCTCAGGTTGCAGGCATGTATGTGGCCACATCTGGATTTTTACATGGCTATGGATCCTGAACTGGGGTCTTCAGACTTGTATGGCAAGTACTGTTACCCACTGAGTCATCTCTTTAGTCCCCCAATCACACCATCTAATGCTTGCTCTTTAGCCCTTCCCCTTCCAGAGATATGGACCTCTTGTTTGGTAAGACATACAGACTTCTCATAATAATATTTGTAAGTACAGAAAAATATACATAGGCTTGTAAACAAATAAAATTATTAGCTTTTTTTTTTTTGGTTTTTTCGGTTTTTTCGAGACAGGGTTTCTCTGTGGCTTTGGAACCTGTCCTGGAACTAGCTCTTGTAGACCAGGCTGGTCTCGAACTCACAAAGATCCGCCTGCCTCTGCCTCCCGAGTGCTGGGATTAAAGGCATGCACCACCACTGCCCGGCAGTATTAGCTTTTAAAAAAAAAATGTACTTCTTTATTAATGTGACAAATGTAAGATCGACTTGAAGTCTAATGGCTACTATGACTTGGAAACAGTAATAAGCAGGAATGGCATTTCAGGACAGCAACGCTGATGTTATGTGGAAATGTTTGTGTTGCTGCTGGTATTAAAAATACCGCTTTAGCTAAGTCTGGATAGTCTGATGTCTGTGTTCATAATGGAACGGAATGCTGTATTTTAGCTAGACATTATTGAAAATAATGGTGCCCCATCTAAGTATATTATCACTGTTTTAAGCCTGTCACCATGAATTTAAGCCCATGAACTCAGTCTAGAACCCGTCTTCTGTGGTGTACTTATAGCTTGAAAGAGAAAAAATGAGGCTGGAGAGATGGATCGATGGTTAAGGGCACTACGTGTTCTTTCAGAAGATTCCCAGCACCCACATGGTAACTAACAGTTGCCTGACATTCCAGTTCCAGGGGATCCAGCACCCTCTTCTGACCTCTGTGGACACTGCACACACATAACGTACATCCATACACATGCAGAAAAACACATCACATTATGTACAGCATTTTAAAAAGAAAAAGAAGTGTGTTTGTGCGTGTGTATGAATGCATGTTTCTGTGTTTATGTAGGGGTATTCAGGGAAAGACAGAATTAAATTATTAAAAACAAAACAGAGCTAAGGAGAGGGATGGTGGGAATATTTTGACATTGAGTCAGTGTTGAGACTGCTGCTCAAGCTTGACCCAGCTGCCACAGAAAATGTGTTGGGTGTGGAGCCAGGGAGAAAAGCAGTCCTTTAAAGTTGCGTCCAGATTAATTTAGAAGATCCATGCAGAGCTAAGTGCCTCAGCCTTTGACTTATTTGGTGCTTTTGGACCGGGTCAGGAGGGTGATGCTTTGGAGTAAGGGCTGTGTGCACATCCACATCTAAACAAGGGCTTGAGGAAATAGTTCCTGTGTGAGCCACATTTCAGCCTCCTTGCAGGCAGTGGGGGTGGTCAGTGGAGTGTCTCCAGATTTGGGAAGCTCTTGGCAGTCAATTAAGTTCACTGACCACTCTGCTCCTATTTTTATAACAGAAGAGGGCAAAGAGTGTCTCCTCTGGCCCTGCGAGGTGACCACTTGTCTTCCAGGCATGAATATGTTGGTGACTCCCCCAACCTACCCACTGTCCTTGGAGAATGAAGCAGTCTTCTACCACCTTTCCTGACCCCTGTGACAGCCCCTGTATTACATGTCTTGGAGATGGTAGGGACAGAGCCACGATCTCTCCCAGTTGGGAGGGGGGGTTCTATCCTACAAATGTCATACAGCAGGGTTCCTATTTATATTATTGTGAGTGTAAAAAGCTGTCCTTCTTTGTACAGATGAGTTTGGATAAATATGAATAGGCTGGAATTTCTAACCCAGAGTAGCTCATATCCAACAACAGCAACAAAAAGACAGATACATCAACACCTGTTTCTTTATGTGTCAAAACAGATTTGAGGGTTAATTGATGTAAAACAAAGCACATGTTTAAGGTAGACAATCTGATGAGACTTAGATAGGAGGAGACACCTTGAAGCCCCCACTGTGATCAAGGTCATGGACATTCTCACCCTCTCAATGCTCCCCTTCTCCCTTCACTCTTCCTTAATGTCTGCTGTGGCCTGAATTGCCCTAGGCATAACTGCTGTGTTTGGGAGTTCCCAGGAAAGAGGGAACATCTGCACTCTGTGCTCCGGAGTGATGGAGAGGCCTTAATAAGGAAGCTGGGAGTGCTGGTAATTCAGAGATGATTTAACTAGCCCATGATGATGGAAGATGAACCACTTCTGCCTCAGCCCGGGGCCCTCTGGTCTGTAACTAATGGACCCATACAGCACTGTGTTTGCAGAACATAGGTCCAGTTGCTCGCACAGATCAGCCTGGGACAGGTAGCTGTTCTCCATACAGCTTTGTTTCTAGTCCCATCTGCCCCTGGCTACGGTGGGCCCCACGTGAGGAAAATGTTTGCCTATAGCCATAGCCTGTTACCAAAGAGAAGGGGTGGGTTGTGTGGAACCAAAAGTCAAGTTACCAGACTCAATGCCTACGGAAGAGGAAAGGTGAACACTTTCCAGAGGCGGTTCTTCCGTAGGCACTGTGTCCTGGGAGCCTTGGGTAACATTTAGACCTAGAAGGACCCTTAAAACAAAAGCATACCTCCCACACATGGTAAGAAGTCTCAGTCTTGTGTAATGACAGCGATCGTTACCTCATGATGCCCACTTAGAAAATCGATGCCTATAAGAAGCATCAGAAAAAAAGAAACCCTGACGTCATTTCACCACCTGCCTTCCTGTCTGAGGGAGGTCCTCCTCTTCCCATCTTTACAGAAAGGGAACTTGTTCAGAAGAGTTCCTGATAAAATGATTAAGTGATTGGGAAACCATGGTTACTCATTTCTGAATAGGGCCTGCTATCCTGATGTCTCTCCGGTCAGCTGAGTTTTTAATGCCCGCCCGCTGCTGTTCTAAGAAAGTGGATATTTCTTTCTTTTTTTTCTGGAGAATTTGCAAACAGTGAGCACGGTGACCTAGTGGGGCTTCATAGCTTTGAAACCAGAAGATTACTGCTTGGCCTAGCATGTTCTACTTGTTTCCTACATAAACGTGTACTTTGGAAGTGACCAAAATATGACAAGACCTCCTCCATCTCTTGCATGAGCCTGGCTTTCATATACTTGGTTGTATATTTATTCTCACATTGTGAAATTCCATTCATACTTATGATGCCATGTCAATGCAGAAATGGAGGTGTGGTGATTGACACTTAGGATTTGTCCTGGGGTGCCAGTGGCCAATTGTGATACTTTATGTTTATCTTAGAACCTCCTGACCTCCAATTATATTTCAACAAAACCCAGAATTGGGGCTTATTTAGTGCTGTTTGCCCTGTGCTTCTGTGTTACAGTATTGTCATGTTCAACACACTCCCTTAACAGGACATCTTTTGAGGGGGATGAAGTGGTGTGGCCATCGTCACAGTCATGGTAGGAGTGTCAGTGTCAGTGGAGGTGGCTGAGATCAACACTTTTGTTTGTTTGTGTTTGTTTGTCTGAGACAGTGTTTCTTTGTGTAGCCCTGACTGTCCTGGAACTTGCTGTGTAGAGCAGACCAGGCTGGCCTCGAACTCACAGAGATCCTCCTGCCTCTGCCAGGATAATTGCTTTTAAGGAGACCTATCAAAGTCTCCACAGTAGTTTGACACAGTCCCGCACTCCAGTTCCTTACCCCTTTCCCCTGAGACCTGCCGCACTGGAGAAGATCAGAGCCCCTTTAGAGTTCAACAGTTCTAAAATACCTTATGCTGTCTTGTCCTCCCTGCTCCCCTCATATCTGCAGGAGGTCCTCTTACTTTCCTCGTGTGTGTTTCTGAGGCTGTGATGTAACACTAACCAAAAGAACTTGGGGACTTTCATCTTACAGTACTGAGAAAGAGTCCATCACTGAGGGAAGTGAGGGCAGGAACTCAAGGCAGGAACCTGGGGCAGGAACTGAAGCCGAAACCATGGAGGAAAATTGCTTACTGGTTGCTTAGCTGCCTGCCGTATGCAACTCAGGACCATCACCCATAGTAGGCTGGGCCTTAGAAAATGCTCCACAGATGTACCCACAGGCAGGGTGGATGGATGAATGCAGTTATTCAGTTAAGAGTTCCTCTTCCTAGGCGTGGCTAGGATCGTGTCAAACTGACAAAAGGTAACTAGCACATATATGTGTGGACTTGCTTCAGAGCATTCTCGGTAACTTCTTTGGTTTGTTTATTGTTAGAGTCAGGGTTTCTCTGTAGTTTTGGAGCCTGTCCTGGAACTAGCTCTTATAGACCAGGCTGGCCTCAAACCCACAGACATCTGTCTGCCTCTGCCTCTCGAGTGCTGGGATTAAAGGCATGTGCCACCACCACCTGGCTTTCAGTAACTTCTAATGAAACACAATTAAGAATTGATATTTGAGAGAAGTTGGGAGTTAAGACATAGATTCGTGGCATCCTTATAAGTAAGCAGGTTGTGCAGTGGCCTTGGCTAAGGAAAGGAGGTCAAATTGAGGTCCCCCTTGATGGGTTGCATGGGAAGGGGACCCTCTGCAGGAAAAGGTCTCTGAAACACTGTCTATCCTCGAAGTAGTCCCAGAGGAAAGTGATTAGTTCTAGCTTCTTGAGGGAGCCCATCAATTTTCTTATCACTTTGTACATCTGATCCACGACTATCTACTTTGTAAATAGCTAGGAGTTTATGTGTCTTCATTTTATTTTATCACTTTATTTTATTTTGTTTTGTCTGCCCGTATATCTGTGTACCATGTGTGTCTCTTGAACCCATAGAGTGCAGAACAGGGTATTGGATCACCTGGATATTGCTGCTACAGGTGGCTATGAGCCACCATGTGGGCTAAAAATTGAACTTTGGTTCTCTGGAAGAGCAGCCAGTGCTCTCAACCACTGAGCCATGTCTCCAGCCCCATGTCTTATTCCTTTGTAAACAAGGGGTCAGAAATGTTTCTTATAATCTATCCAGGATATACATGCATGCATTTTATATTCTTAGAAGACTGTGCAAATAAAGTAATATAGTTTTCGTATAAATCACTCTGAAAAAAGATGTGTAGAGCACCAGTGGGCGAAGGGGCTCACAGTAGGCAGCAGGCCACTGGGAAGGGCTGTGTGCATATGTGTTTTTGAGAATTGTTTGCCCTGTTGGCCACATTAGCATTTCAAGACATCCCCAGGATGCCCCATAGCTGGGCAGAGTCTTTAAAACTCTTGACTCTTTCCTGTTCTCTTCCTTCAAAATAAAAGTGATTCTGATCACTCTCTAGAGCCCAAAGCAGACCCTAAAGTGGGCTGGGCTGGCCAGTACGGTCAGTTGTAGAGATATTCCACTACTTCTCCTTCTGTACTGGACATGGTCCCATTGTCTCTTTTCTTCCCCTGACTTCCAGCCCAGTGTCCTGGAAGGCCACAGTAAGCGTGACTCCACAGCCATTTGTCAAAGTGAAGTGCTTTTGTACTAATTACAATACCAATGCATGATACGGGTTTGACTGGCAGTTTTGAAAGTGTTCTCACACCCACGGGCCTAGAAGTTTTCTGGCTCAGCCCTTTCCTTTTACATAGAAAAATTTGGACCAGAGCAGAGACCCACCCAAAGTCAGGCAGTCAGTGGTTCAACATTGGTCTGCCATTTGCTCCATATGGTAGGGCAGGCAGGCCTGGATCTAATCCCTGCTCTGCAGGTAGAAAAGCCAAGGCATGGTAATGAGGAGGATTTTGCCTGGGATAGAGAGAGATAGGCAGCTCTGGAAAAGAGCATCTTTCTCTGAGGCCAGTTCTGCCCTCACCCACATACATACATACACACACACATACACACACACACATGCACGCACCCACAATCACATGCATGCACACACAGACATAGGGAATGAGGAGGACAGAGGGAGCAAGGCATGCAGATATGTACTGGCAAATACTCATATCTGCGCACCCATACACAGCCTGTAATTTAGAGATATCTTGCCATACAGAAGAGACATGTACCTGCACATGACCTGAGGACAAGTGCTACCTTCCATATGCCCTTAACCATTTCTGTGGTGAAGAACCAAGCCCTGGACAGGCTGTGGAGGGCTGTGCCAAGTCTGCATGGGATTTATTAGTCTCAGCCTATTTCACTGGGAGGGAGGCTTCAAAGAGAGCTGCATCCTTCTGTGAGGCCAAGAGGGCAAGATCTTTTCTGGGCAGTGTGTAATTTCCTGCTTTCTTTGGAGAAAGATTCTGGTACCCACTTAATTCCTGCCTCCCCTCCTCCCCAGACCTAAACAGTCGAACCTCTTCACCTCTTGTTGACTGGGCTCAGGGCAAGGAAGTGTGTCTGTGCCCCGCCCCCTTGACACAGAACACAGTGTTCCGAATTATTTCCAGTCTGCCGGCCCTGGGAATTTGTACTTACTTCTTATTTCCTCCTCTTGAACGTTAGAAACCTTAGATCCTGAAAATTATCCAAGTCGTAGTGTTGTGCAGGCTGGAGGTGGAAGTGCTTTCTCAAACCGCTTCTCTCCCCCTCGCATCCTTTTCCATCCTCCTCTCTTCCTCATCCCGTGTTTCAGCTCACATCCCGGCTAGAGCATTCTTCTTGGGAGTGTGGCTGAGCAGCATGGAGGGAGGGCTGTGAGGAATGTTTGGGGTCTGGGAGGGTGCATGTCAGGAGGGTACACAAACAGCTCCTGGGATACTTTCATCAGCTAACTCATCTAGTCACTGGATGCCTGCAACTTACCATGCACCCCGCCCTGCTCTGAGGATGCTCTCAGGCATTGGACGGGAACACGGATGCAGGTCTCCATACCATCTAAAGAAAGAGATGGCTTCCATACAGGAACCACTCCAGTGGCTAGTGCTTGGGTGAATTAAGATATCAAGGTACTTGTTCTTCCTGGAGGAGATAGGATGAGGAGGTGGTGTCTGGGAGAGAAAGCAGGTAGTAGTCTAAGAAAGAAGACAGCACCTTAGCTCTAGTTCAGTCTTGGAAGTGGAGGAGTGGCTAGGGTACGCTCCTCCCTCATTTTTCTTTCTTTCTTTCTTTTTTTTTTTTTTGAAGACAGAATATTATTGTGTTGTTGTGAGGCCAGGCTAGCCCCAGACTCAGAATCCTCCAGCCTCTGCCTCTTTTTAAAAAAAAAAAAAATTAAAGATTTATTTATTTATTATAGCTCAGTATTCTGTCTGCATGTATGCCTGCAGGCCAGAAGAGGGCACCAGACCTCATTACAGATGGTTGTGAGCCACCATGTGGTTGCTGGGAATTGAACTCAGGACCCTTAGAAGAGCAGGTAATGCTCTTAACCACTGAGCCATCTCTCCAACACTCCAGCCTCAGGCTCTTGAGTTAGATTACAGGCCTGCATTGCCCAATATAGGCTTGGGTCCCCATTTTGAAGAGCCAAGAACTCTGTGGCATAATTAATAAACTAAAACAAAGTGTGTGTATCTGTTTTGGGTGGGGAGCTTCTTCAAGGTTTCTTTCCGGGAATTTCACTTTGAACCAATCACTTTCCTTCCTTTTCTTTACCAAGACTCTCACCCCCTACTTCCTTCTTCCCTATTTCCTGTCCCCGCAGGTGCACATCCTTAGCACAGGCCTGCCCCACCATGTTTGTAAATGTTTCTCTGATCAGACTGCTCCTCCTTCCCTTTGTATCCCTGCTTCCTTCCGTGCCAGAGCAGAGGAGGAGCTGCATGTGTGACTCAGGTCTCCAGTAGAAGGCGGAGAGCACAGGCCACAGAAGCCAGCCAAGGCTTCTAGAGATAACACTGACTTTGGAATTGGGGAAGCTTTCTGAAGTTTCCATCCAGTAGCCCCAGCCCTGTCCCTGCCATGCCCCAGAAGCCAGTCTCGTTCTGCCCCCTTCGGACAGCCCTTCGGGGCTGGCTAGGTCCCTAATAGCCCTTCTCCAGCCTCTGTTCCATACAAAGTCCCTGAGTTCTTTCAGTCTGCTTGCATTGCTGTGGGCCTTGGCTCTCAGTGTGGCCTTCTTGGTACCAACGTTTCAAACAGGAGAGGAGGGAGGAGTCTACAACCCTTGGTCCCACTTACTCGGGCAAGACAAAGATTTTGTGTGCAGTGGTAGGAGGTGAAGTTGCTTCTTGCAGTTCATCTAGGAAACCCTGGGCCTCCCCACTCAGAGAAGGGTGGTCCACCACTCAGAAAGCCTCATGCATAAACACAGAAGGCTGTCTTCTCACGTGTAACTATAGGCATGACTTTCCAGTTTGGGTGTGTTGGATTAACAGTTACTAGTGTCCAGGTCAGTGATGGTTTCTGTTCCTCAAGGAGAAGCCCAACTCAGGGGCATGTGTTGTTCCAGCCTCATTTCTGGGTCCCATTGATCTTTCCAGGCATGGCAGAAATTACATCATTTTGTCATGGAGAGAATCAAAACTATCACCACCTGCAGAAGCAGTATCACCCTGTGCCCAGCTCCTCCTGCATAGGCATCTCAATTCCATGGAGTACTGCCTCTAGTCGGAGTCCCAGGTGGCTTTTTCTCTGTGATCCCACCCAGTCCATGCTCCCCAAGAAACCCACTGTAGTGCTCCTTTGCCAACCCCAGCTCCTCCTTAGTAAACTGGTATATGGGGAGATGGGGAAGGGAGAGAGAGAGATTTAGTAAGAATCATGAACTTTGCATATGGAGAGGGAAAGGGGAGTGTTTTTCACATGGTGATCAGGTTGGCTAATTGCCCCATTACAAGATATTTGTCTTGCCTGAAAACTCCCTGGGAGGCTGACTTTACCAAGAGGTATCAAGAGTGGTATGAACTCCCCATTGGCCCTGTCCATCCCGTCTGGTCTTCGAACTACTCACAGGCTTCATCTCTCAGTTACACTGCAGAGCCTGTAGGTCACAGCCAGCTTGTTTGGTAACTCTTGTTTTGATAACTCTGGGTTCCTGGGAGGCACTCTGGGCCCTCCCTGGGCTGTCAGAATCAAGCATTTGAAACACCAGCCCTGAGCTGGCACAAGAGCACCACCTACTGCTGAGCCTTCCAAGGGCGTCTCTCTTAGGCCTTGCTGTTTGGAACTGGAGTCGCAGTGAGTTTCCTCCCACTGTGGAGAGTTTGTAGCAGAACCCAGCATGGTTCCTTCTGTGCAAACCCAGGTGAGGGCAGGTGGAGTGGCAGAGAGGGTATGAGGGGGAAAAAAGTCCTGGAGACAAGGAAAGGAAATGAGACCAAGTTGTGAGCCAACGTCAGAGAGGAAATGAAGGGAATGCACGGCCGTCATCACTGATGACTGACAGGGAGGAGGAACAGCAGATCCCTCAGTTATTCTGGGAGAAGGATTAATAACCGAGTGAAATCAAAAGTGGCATTTTTTTCTGAGGCACAGAAAAGTGGAGGAGGTGATGAAGGTCTCTAAAGCACGAATGTGCATTATGGGGTCCTTGCATTTTTGCTGGACCCTCAAGAACAGCAGACTCTCTCTTACCCATAGAAGCTTAACTCAGTCCTATGAGGACTGGGCAAACTCTCCTCCATTCAGGAAGCTGCTTCTCTGCTCTGTATAGGATACTTTGTCAAGAGGGGTCTGGAAGCCACGGCCCTACTCACACATGTACCTGAGCCTCATTTCCTGTGTGTTTCTTCCAGAAGCCACCTGAAGGCTGCTGGGGCTTAAGAGGACAAGAGGGGACAGGGTGCTTGGCCCTCTTCCTCAGTTCTTTGAGGTCAAGCCTACCTAGCTCAGAGCCCTTCAATACAGTGTCCATCTCTCCCGCAGTGGGGCTCCCAGAAGTGGGGGCTGCCTCCTGCTCAGCCCCCGGTGGAATCTTGTTTCCAGATGTACGAATGACTGGCACAGCCGATTTTAGGATGCGTAGGAGGACTGGATGAGAACATCAACCAGACACTCCATTTTTACAGTAAAAATAATAGTTCCCATTTACTGAGTGTATCCTGTATGCCAGGAACAGCCATTAGTTCATCTAAATTAACTTGCCAAGGGGCCAGATCTTGGTGGATGCCTAAATTTAGCTCTGGGATAAAGTTGGGCACTCTTTTCTCAGCTTGTTAAATAGGATCTGACCTCTTCAGTTCTACATTTTGGGAAGCGAGTGAAGTGCATTCCCTTACCCTGTTCCTGAAAATATTTTATCAGTATTTGTGGTTTAAATGGAAAGAATTTAGTCATTCAGAATCAATATCCCAGGGCTGCCTGGACTGCCTCCTGGCTTGGCTAGTTATAGTTCCTATCTGCTTGACTTGCTGGCTGCTGGGTGACCATTCCATTCTCACAGGAGGTCAATGCATGGCTTGCCAGTGCCCGGGGGGATGCAGTCCATCCAGGCACACAGGTTGGAAATGAAATGCAAAAAGAGGCAAAACTCTGTTTAATGCCTGAAAATATTTATACGAATAAAAGAACGGCAAACCGTTCGTTCCACCCTCGTCCTTAGGGTTAAGTAGGATAAGCGTGAGGAGAAATGCCATTTGGGGCTCAGTAGGATCGTGTGCCCCTCCAGACAGAGCTGGGATGCAGTGCATCTGTCAAGAACAGGGTGTGATTTTAGCATGAGGTTTTGCAGCCTAGGCTTCTCTAATCAGAAAGCCACCGCTTTCTGTGACTGTGGGTTTATTCCATTGGCGCCAAGGGAGTGGGAAGGAGCTGGCACGCATTCCGGATCTGCTGTGCATCACACTGTGTTTGGCTCCCTCCGCACGTCACTGTCTTTATCTGCTTTACCCCAGACATCACAGGGTTTATGAGACAGAGGTGGGGAGGGGAAGGAATCTGGGGAAGTAGAGGCAGAGGCTGAGTTAAGAAGTCTAAAATACATTAAATGCCTTCATATTTAAGACTGGGGTTAGCTTAGAGTACCCCCTCCCAGGAGTAAAGCAAACCTGACTATATCCCTCCTCCCTTAGCTGTTCCCCTTTGCTAGTAAAGTTCCGGCACTTTGCCTTGCATGTGTGCTCATTTAGGACCCTGTTTTAACTCCCAGGACCTTGTTCAACTGATTCATTCTCATCCTGATGGTTTTTCCTTGTATACTCTTTTTAGCTGACCAAACTCTTGTTTTTCATGTGATAAGTTTTACCACCTTCCAAAAGCTGTCTATGCTCTGCCCTACTCTTTCTTCTGCCACGTTGAACCAACCTGTGCTGTCAGCCATAGTATATAAATTCATTAAAGCGCTTCACACATTAGATGACTTTAACAGAATAGTGACTATGCTTGTCTCCCTGCTAGTCTGTGGCCTTGGTCTTCCATCCAGGTCTCTCTAATCCAGTGTCTGGGACTGAGTGGATAATTAACAGGTGAATGAAACATTGTATCACATATGTTGACACACGGTTGTGTTGTGTGGTTGCTGGTGCTTTTGGCTGTAAAAAAAATAGAAAACTAGACTGAAAGAGGATTAAATATCAAAGACTTGTATTATTTCTCAACTTTAAATAGATGTGCAGAGGCTGAGCTTCAGGCAGATAGATGAACTAGTGAAGTCTGTCATCACAAGCCCAGGAGCTTTCTACCCCAGTGTTCTCCTCAGAGCTTCATCCACGACTCCCTTGTCATTCTAAGATGAAAGCCAACAGTCAGAGCAACAGGCTTCATTTGTTCCACCCAGAGGCCTGGGTTGGGAAAAGGAAAAAAAAAAAAGGAAGGAAGATGGTACATTCAGACAGACACCGGCTTCTCTTCCCCTGGATCCCCAAGAAAATCTCTCTCAATTTCATTGTTTTTACTGGCTGAGATCTGCTCATTCCTGAGCCAGCAAATAAGGAGAAAGAGAGGTAGCATGATTGTTTTTAACAAACCATTTAGTGTGGAGTGGATGCTGCTGAGCACCAATGTCCAACCTGCTTCTCTAGGAGGAACTTCCTTAGGGCCAGTCATGTTACATGTTTGTTCTCTCTTCCCTCGGGGGCTGTGACATTCGGTAGTTAAATTTTAGTTTAAGGGATACAATTCTAAACTAGCAGCACTTGATACATTTCAGGTATTCAGTAGGCCCATGTGTTTGTGACAACCCTGCTGAACAGTCAGATGCAGTGCCTGTCATCTTGGAAGCATTCTGTGGACAGTTCAGCTATGTCTCACGGCTCTGCTGTCTCTTTAAAGACAGTGTGGTACTTTCTATTTATGTGTTTCCGCATTCATTAATCCTCTTTTCTGTGTCTACTCTGATGTTAAATCCACACACGAAAAATCTTAAGTTCTTAATTCTAGAGTGTTCATGTAATTCTTTTTTTTCTTCTTCTGGTGCTGGGAATCAAATTCAGGGTCTCGGGGATTCTGGGTAAGCACTGTACCATTGAGTCAAACTCTTACCCACATGATTCTTTTTGTGAATTCCAAACTTATTGCAATCTTCTGTGACTTAATCCAGAATGCCTCTCCTGGCCCTGTCCTGTTCTCTTCAGATGCTAATCACAGTTATTTTGGAGGACTTGCCTGCTAACTCAATTCTAAATCATCTCTGGGTCTGTTCCTGTTGAGTAATGTTTTATTATAAGCCGCTGTTCTTTGATTCTTCTTATGTCTGAGAATTTGGACTCCGTATTAGAGTGTATACACTATAGACATTTCTGGTGGGGATCATCTTCCTGTAGCTACTGTGATGGCTGTCTGAGGAGAGGACTAGGTCATCTTGACCTTGCAGAAATTTGGTGTAGACTTTGCTGTGGTAGGTCCACTTCCAGGTTTTCCCTGGTCCAGGGCATATTCTCATTCTGGAGCCTTGGTCTTTCCCTGAAGTGTGTTCTTCCTGTGGTCTGAGCTGAATCACACAGCTCCATGTGAACTGAGTCTTTCTGTTTTGTTCATGGTAAGCCTTACCTTCTGTCCCTTCTGTCTGTCAGATTTTTAGGAGTCTTGTCCTTGATTTAGGATTTGACCAAGAGCCTGTATGAAGTCATGGTAAAAATTATTAGAAATCCTTTCTAGAGCTCCCTCCTCCCTAATAACCTGTCTCCTAAATCCCAGGTACCTTGCCAGAATATTATCTCTATTTTTAACACTCGCCAAGACCAGTGTCACCTTGCTGGAGAAGTGGCTCATGGGTAAAGCACATGCCTAATTTGTTTAATCCCCAGAACCACAATAGAACCATTGCTGTTGAAACTCCCAGTTTCCTGTTCTATAGTCTGGAAAATACCAGCAGAGAGAGAATGGAGGGAAAGGGGAGACTTTCAGTGTGTTTCCCTCCCTTCAAGGATCATAGTCCATGCTGCTTGTCGATGGTAGGGTTGAGTCTAACAGGGGTTCCCTTACCACTGGTACACCACAGTTCACTTCAGCTTGTTAAAAATGCAAAATAAATCCTACTAACTCTAAATCTCAAGAGCAGGACCCAGAAAAGTGTCGATTTTAAGAAAACCCTAAAGAAATGTAGAGGAAACATTTGTCAGGAGAGCTTCATCTGGTCAAAGAAGGCATTAGGAGAAATTGAGACGTCAATTAAGAAGGAAGGGGATGATCTGGAGAGTGGGGCTTGGAGCATTTGGGAGGGGCAGATGTGAGCCACAGTGTGGAAGGGGGATGTGCATGGTGTGAGTGAATTGACTTGGCGGAGAGGATGGTCGGTGTGGAACAGTGCTGTGAAGTGACAGGGTAAAGCAGATGCGTGAGAAGCACTAAGAAGACTGGATTTTGCTTTGCAGATTAGAAGCAGTCAGTTGTTGGGGGTTTTGGGTTTTGACTGAGGGGATGCCCTGCTGATATGCTTGCATGACAGTGAATAAACCGACAGGAATAAACCTGGCCCAGGAAGGTGGCTTGGCATAAGAGACAGAATGGAGTCGAAGAGACCACAGGGAAGTAACTGAAATAATCCGGGTAAGAGAGGCTGAGATGTGAGTAGCAGAAGCATTAGAAGTAACACCTAAGGTGGGCTCTGGGATGGAAGTCAAGAGAAGGTGATAATATGTTGGAAAAGATGTGGCAGTTTGACAAGTGGGCAGGAGATCAAGGGGACATTTCTGTTGTATCCGCAGGTGCCATGTATTCCGATAGAATCCACAGACAACCCATTATTTCCGTGTGTATTTATATCTTAATAGTGACTTAAATGTATGGATTTCAGCAGCAGGTGAACCCAAATCTGTCTTTAGTATACTATCTTGACCATGTGACCTTGACTTGAATCTCCCGACTCTGTTTCTTCACCTAAGAAGAGGGTAGTGATGGCCGTTGTCACCGCTTAGAGCTGTTATAAGGATTGAGATCACGTGTGTAAACCCCATTGTGCGGCACCTGGCACATATTTATTCTTGTCAGTTATCTGAGAAGTCACAGATGGAAAGCATCCTGAAACAGGAAATTGCATGGGATGTCGGTTCAGATGGACATTAGATTCTGAATTTATCTTCATCACTTGTAAGCTGTGTGATCCTAGGCAATTCACTTCTTACTGCAATCATCTCAGTATCTGCCGGAAGTTGGCCCAGGAGCCCCTGAGGCTGTTCAAATTCCTTGTGATAAAGGACATAATATTGACATATAACCTACAGACACCTTCCAACATACTTTAAGTGGTCTCTAGATTCCTTATGAGACACAGTGGAGATGCCACATGAATATTTATTTTATTGCACTATTTAGGGAATAATAACTTGAAAAAAGTCTGCGGCATTTTGTACAGTTGCAATTTTTCATATATTTTTGAACACAGTAAGTCTCCATATTCAAAATCCTCAGAGATGAAGAGCCAGCCGTACTAAATTCTTGCCATGTTAAAACACAACTGACAGTACCTTCTTTGTAACAACATTAACATGAAGATCGCTTGAGCCAAACTGTGGCGGTCCAGTCCTTACACTGTCATAGTAAAGGTTCAAGGGACACAAAAGAAGCCAGGAGTGGGCAGCCTAGGAAATGAAAGGCAACTGTGGAGAAGTCAATGGACCTGACAAGCTTCCAAAATTAGGATATTCCTGCCATTTCCATCATGCTGAGACTAGATATAAAATGTGAGGAAAGAGTTCAAGTGTCAGAAAGCCCCCGTTTCCACAGGACAATGTTATTGGGTGCCAGGAAAGAAGGGGCACTCTAGGCAGATCTGTAGAAAGCACCAGGCCAAGCAGGCCAGCCAGGTAGTGTCAGAAAAACAGAAAATGAAAACACATCCATTCTTCATGAGAATAAAGTCAAACAGACTTGAGAAGTAGGGGGCACCTGGCTTTCTGCTTGCGGGTGCAGACTCAAGAAGTTAGCAGACCACATGATAAGAGCTCCAGGAGGAAGCGGGTGGAGGATAAGCCAGAGCAGCAGAGGCAGAGCACACTCTGGGAGCTCAGGGGGAGAAGGAAGCTCTGGCTGAGACTCATCGCTGCATCAAAGTTAAGAGCATCAACAGAAGCTAGACCTCTTGGGTTTGACTCTCTCCTTCACATAGCTGTGCACCTCTGGTTCAATAGTCAAATTCTTTGAGCCTTGCCTTCTGTCTGCAAAATGGAGTGATGATACTGGATATTAATAATGGGGAAATAACTATGAGATTACTGGGAGATTAAGTAAATTAATACATGTCAAATGTTTAGGACAATGTCCAGCACATGAGAATAGTTAATAAATAGTCACTGTTAGGACTGTTTATTCCTGCCATTTTTGTTATGTGGGAAAACTGAAATTGAGAAAGTGGCGGGGGGGAGAACAAGGAGACAAGGAGAAAGTGCAGTACTATGTTCAGTGTATTCTGGGTTTAACATTGCAGTTAACAGCTGCTGGGGAGCCTTAGTCCCTTCTAGGCATTTAGAAAATCTTACAGACTCAGGAAGCCATGTTTGACACCGATCTATAAGAATGTTATTCATAGCTTGCTACCAGTCAATCCTTTCAGATGCCCATCCCAGTAGCCCAGCTCAAGTGCAAGGAGATGAGATCTGCTTTGGCAACTACAAGTGTGGGCATGCTTAAACTCAGTGCCCCTTGGCAACCTGTATCTTGTAACACTTGACACAATGACAAGGTCCTACAAAGAGCATGTTCTTTAGAAATGTCACCACTCAAGGCAGCCCAAGTTTTGATGTCCACATCAAGGCATATGTAGGTTTTGGGTTGTTTTGTTTTTTTTTTTTTTGTTATTCCCAATTCAGGTACAGCTTTCCAGTCAGAGAATATCTTATTTATATTTCGCCAAGATTCAATAACATGCTGGCTTGAAGCATCTGTATTTGTTGCCATGGAAACAGAATCTAGATGCTAACTGGGGGTTAGATTGCTATGCAGAAGGAAAGAGTTTTGCTCATAGTTGGCATTTGTTTGTTATAAAGAAACCCGAACTGTTTAAGTTGTGAACAACAGTGATGTTGTTAAGTATAAGGAATTTGGGTGGAAGATGGAGGAAATGTGCTATGGGACACCAGTGTATTTGCAGACACAGCCCAATCGGTAGCACTGGCATCCTAGCTGATTAATGAGCAAACAGTGATGCTGTCCCCTACATAGCCAGCTGGGCCCTCCTCCCTGGAGCAAACAGGGTTTATGACCAGGAGAAAGCAGCTTCCTTCATGCAATGTGTAAATGTCTATAGGCAGAAATGCTACCAGCATAACAGAAAACAGGCAGAGCTAAGGACATCTTGTCTTCTTCAGTAGGTGTTTATTACCAGGACAGCCATCAGGCATGTCTCTGCCTCTCTGGAGATCTGTGTAAGGATGGTCTCTTCAGATGTGCGTCCCCCCAGCCACATACACACCCCTATAGTCTGAAGAACTGACTAAAGAGTCAGAACAGGAGAGGTGGCTGACTACAATAAGAGGTCTTGAAACCTAGAAACTAGGCTGACATTTTGGAGTCCTTAATATTCTCTCTTCCTTGTTTCTCCCCCTCCCTCCCTTCTTCCCTTTCTCCTCATTAGAAAACCAGGGAAGCTTAATCCTAGGAGAGCAGAAAACCAGGGTTGAAGGGTCTTAAGACTCCTGGCAAGATACACACATGAGGACTGTGTGTTGCTGTTTTTGCACAAGAGCATGTGCCCTGGGGCATCCAGAGTTTCTTTGAAAGCAGAATTGTAAAGTCAGGAAATCTGCTTGGTTCCCATGATGCTTATAGGGTCTCTCATCTTTTGTCTAAGATCCCTCTGCCACCTTATTTTAGAATCACATCTATGGCTTGTGTTCAGAAAGGGCCTATTGAGCTCCTTCTGTATCCAGGATAAACTAATTTCAAAAGGGATCACAGGAAAAATAGCATTTTAATGGGCATCTCTCCTGAGAGTGTGTGGCGGGTGGGGTATGAGGGGGCTGTTACAAACCAAAGGGATTGCTTCTCTAGAAGCAAAAGAGCAGGGCCATGGCAGAGGGGGTGGAGAAGGGAAAGTGTAGGTGTGGTACGTTCATGCTAGGTGAAGGCAGGGAGATCAGATGAGGCACAAGATCTTGCCTAATAGACTTTATCTGTTGCCAGGCCATCCAGGGAAGTAGCAAGACACTAGAACCCCAGGTATATTGATGGAGAGACTTGTGTAGGCAGACATACTCTCAGGATCACTGTGTGAGCGAATGCTGGTGCTCTGGTCCGCTCTCTGCAGAGGCTCTAGTAGGGCATCTCGGGAGTGGGCTGTGAGCGTTGTACACCTATGAACTGCAGGTATGAGTCCCACTTTTCTGGGATGAACTTGCAGCTTTACACCCACACCTTTCACCTCTTGTTTTGATTTAAATGAAAATATTTGGTAGTAGGCCAGAGTATACTCACTATATGAATTCAAAAATCCTTATGTATGTAGCATTTAACAAAGCTTTTTCCAGCCCATGATTTTATTTGAATGTCCTTGTTAGCCTAAGATTTAAATAGTATAAATTGTCATTCCTGTTTTATAGATAAAACAAAAACCGGGGTTTGGACCCTTGATACAGCTCGGTAAAGTTCATACTTGTAATGATTTGTGTTCTCTGCTGTTTGGACTTTAACACACAAGATTTTGTTTTATAAATGACCTTGTTTCCAGGGCTTAGCAAAATTCACCTCTAGAAGGTTGTTGGATCTTTTGGGGCACGTTTTTATCAGGGTACAGGGTGTTTCCTTGCATGTACTATGATGTACATAACCAGCCAAAAGAAACCCACTGGTTATTTTCTGCCATTTCCCTTAATCAACTGATCAAGGCTGAGTGTGCGTATCTTATTTGCAGTGTAATCTATGATTAGTGTACAACACTAACAGTGGTCGGGGAGTTGAGAGTTAGGTGACATCAGACGCTTTCACAAAATGAAGAAAAATAAACACAAGATTTTTACTCAATATCCTTGCTCTATGAAATAGTTATGCTTAATTAAAAAAAGAACAATAATAACCTTTTAGCTATCCCATCTTTTAAAAAAATGGAAAGTCATGTTTATTTTCCTAATTTGCATTTAAATAGATTCCTTCAACATTGACTATTTATGAATAACCAGATTTGTGTATTTTTACTGAAGTTAGCTGGCATAAAAAATTACTTTAAGCTTACTTAAAACAAAGCTGAAAAACCAACTCAAGTAGCTTTTATATAACATCTTTCTTAATAAGACAGAGAAAACTGTGTACTGTTCAGGCAGAAAGATAATTGCATTATTTAGGTATGACCCTTCCTCTTGGAAGGATTTTGTTGTGGTTGTTATTATATTATATTTTGCTGAGTATAACATTTGTAGTTTCTCAAAACATGGGGGTGGGGATATAAAGGATCCAAAGCTACTGTAGATGTATTCTCCTTTGCTTTATTCCTCCGTTACATCTTTAGTTTAGTTTGGCTCATGTGTCTTCCAGATAGTTAAATTCAAATGAATCAAATTATAACTGGTTCTGGCTTGAGGCTAGGAATATTTAGAAAGGTTTTTCTTCTCTGGACATTCACAACCCTAGGCGTGGCCAGTTGCCATCTTCCCTCTCTCCTCTTCTCGCCCTCTCCCCTCCTTTATTTCTTCCAGCATTTATTGAGAGAATACTCTCCTCAGGCATCTGTGATCCTTGCCGATAGTGTAGCCATAGTGAGGAGGTAGCTGGGTATTGGCAGTAAGTGGTGCCAAGCACCTTTCCTTGGCTGGAGCATCATGGTGTGTACAGCCTCTCAAAGCCTGGCTGTGACAGTCAGAGCCATGCAGCACAGGGTGGAATCATGAGTCTAGAATGTCACTTCTCTGAGCCTTCTCTGTGAAGGGGACCTGATGGTATCCTCATGTGATACGGTTTGAGGATGCAATAAGATGATACATGCAAACGGACATGGAACTTCAGCTAGGAAGCACCCGAGGAATGTCATGGTGGGAACTAAGGAGCTGCTTTTCTCCGACTGTAAAACAAGGCCAGCTTTCTTGCTATGTTCCTTAATCGCCAGAAAAATGAGCTATAGAAACATGAATATACCTTCTAACCCAGGAGAGTCCATGAAACTAATTTTTGTTTTGAATAGAAAAATCATTTTTTCATGGGTTTCAAAAAATGTGCCATTTGTCAGTCAGCATGCCCACCTTCTTTCTAGGAATCTGTCCCTGGTAAATCAGAATATGTAATATGTATCAGAATATATGATATATTATTCAATAAATGCCAGCATGCCCACTTTCATTCTAGGACTCTGTCCCTTGCAATATATTTCAATCAAAATTTCTAAAGAGTTTTATGGCTCTTGGGTCAGAACATATACTCACATGAGGCCATTGAGTCCCCAGACCAGCTTTTTCCTCTCTTCCTGGGACACAGGTTACTCCAGTTTCTCCAGAACGAGCTAAGCCTTGTCAGGGCACCTCACTACCAGGAAGTAGTTCATGAGCAGAACATGAATTTGGGGGTGGCATCGGTGCCAGCATCAGTCTGCGAGGAGATGATTCAGCAGAGTGCACGGCTGCTGCAGCCACCTCTGTCTTGCTTCTTATCTCCCTTTGCATTGCTGTCCACCTTGCCTGGCCTATGTCCAGCTCTCCTCTCTCTGCAGTCCAGCAGGGACCTGGTGCCAGCAATCTAATTGCTGTGGCACCATGCATACCTCATCTGCCTGTTGGTATATCTGAATAGTTAGTTATCCAACAGAAAATACAAGGTCCCTTCTGGGCTGCTGAGTCGCTGAGAAGGGACATGGAGTGAACACTCTCTTCATCACAAGTTCCAAGGACTTTGGGAATTTCAGGTTTTCATTAAGTTTATTGATTCTTTTGTAAATAGGATAAGGGATGAAAAATTATTTTGACATGAGGTTTGGAGGAAGAATTTTAAAGATCAACAATTTAGAGAATCCTCTAAATGCCCACACTTGCCTTCTTTCCCTCTTCATCATTATGATAACTATGACTTGGGGAAGCTCGGGCCAGCTGCCTACAGTCTGGGCTGCCGGGGGCCGATGGGCTCAGAATAGCACACGCAGCAGATATATGCTTGGCCTGTTGAGGAGACCCCAGCCTGAAGTAAGCCCTCTGCCACTTGAGTGCATTCTGCCAGATGAGCACTTGGCAGCTAATGTGAGCTGCTAACAGCCCTGATGTCTCTCACTAGGCCCAGACAAATAAACCTAGCAGCCCACAGGAATATCTGCATGAAACTCTCCTGTGCCTCCCAGACACAGGACATCTACACAGTAGCCCACTATGTCTGCCCGCCCTCAGTTTCTTATCCTCTTCTTCAGCAGCCCCCATGGTGGTACTTGGGATTACAGGGACCAGTATGCCATACATAGCTTGTCTCACTAGCTGTTTCTCACCCCCTCCTCTCCAAGTGATGATGAGCTTTGGGAAGGTCCTGCCCTAAAGGGCTCTCCAACCTATCGACTTCACTGCCTCTACTGCCTCTCTAGGCCCTTACCTAGACCTGGATTAATGTACCATCTCCCTAAGTATGCCCTCTGGCTGGCTCTCTCTAGTCTCTCTCCCAAACTGCTGCCACAGCTCATTCATACTTTATAGCTCAACTGAGGACCCTTCCCTGCACCGAGCTACCAGTGTGTGGTCCACATCTCTAAAGCATACACCCTTCATGGGCGGCCTGTGCACCCTCCTCCCTGGCCACATTTTGTCAAGCCAGGCACAGTAATCACCAGTGTCAGTGCCTGCGACATATTGGGCCGCCCCAATTTTCACCTTGTACCCCACCCTCACTTTGCAAGGTCACCTAGCCTGCTGCCCTTCTAGCTGTTTCTTCTCTACATCAAGGCTTAACACAGGCAATGTATTGTTCTTTGTCCTCTGCTAGTATCTCAGGTTAGCCTCTATCATATTTCTAGACCTTTAGAGTTACACACACACACACACACACACACACACACACACACACACACACTTAGAGAAGAAGAGGACATGTATTTGAGAGAGAATGTTGAAGGGATACAAGAAGAGTTGGGGGGAAGGGAAGGGTGCCAATGATGAAAATGTGTTATGCTCATGTATGAAATTCTCATAAATAAAAATAAACAGAACCTGAATCCACATCAATTTTCTACACTTTATAAAAGCCACTGAATCTCAAGAAACACAGTTTTGACATTGTTGGTCCATCTTAGACATGGCAGGTATCCCCTAGATACTTAGTTGAAGTACTGAAAAAGCAAGCTTACTTTTCTGTGTAAGGAGAAGAGCTAGCAGAGGAAAGCTGGTACAGCCTTCATACCCCTGTCGCGGAGCTTATCTGGTCCTCTCACCACCCTGGGAATGACTGCAGTACCCCCTCCCCCCACCACATGCACACATACACCTAAGCATGTAAACATGGTGCATCTGACCTGAGAAGAGTGCTCTTCTTCACAGGTGCTGTTCAAACCTTTCCTGCTCACACCCGTCTCACTTAGTTGCTCTAGGCAGTAATCTATATGAACCCTAAATTAAACTGGGATGAAAATGGAGAGGGATTCTCACCTTAAGACGTTCAGGGACACAATGGAGCTCACACCCAGCTCAATCAGGCCCTACTGTTCGCTGAAGCTGCCTTGACTCGGCCCTTTCCTTTCCATTGGCTCCCAGCAGATGGCTGCAGCAAGGCAAGATGGGTGGCACACAGGACAGCGTTAAAGGAAGAGAAACTGCATCCAAGGAACTCGCAAACTCCTCATGTCTTACTGTATTGATCTGAGTCACATTCTGTTTTCCGAGACAAACTGAGTTGAGTGGTTAGGAAGAATTATGCACTGGTTGACTTAGATCCAACATCCTGAAGAGCTAAGAGCTGGAATTGGGGTTCTGATCAGTCCCCTTCAGTGCAGGGGCTGCCTGGAAGAGACATGCTTTCTAAATGAGTAGGCTAGGGCCCCCAGCTTGCTTTATCACTGCTTGTCCTCAAAGCATGTGTGAGACCTTCCTGGGGCATCTAAAGGCTTTACAAAGGGCAGTAGCTATTTTGTTAATAAACACCACCACCTCCTCAATTCTTCCCCTCCTGTTCTCTTTTGACGCTAGACTCTGTACAGAAACAGAAGCTGCCTGTAGGTCTTTATACTAAAAACTGAGGATTCTCCTGTGAAACCAGACTGTGGCCCACCCTGACTCCAGGGAGATGACAGCTTCTTCCTGGGAAACAACTAAAGGGCTTTATTCTTCCTGCATCTTTGAATGTTTTGTCCTGCTTGACTTATGACCTTTCTCATCCCCCTATCCATCTTCTCCCTTCTAGATGTTCGACTGGATAAGCCACAACAAGGAGTTATTTCTTCAGAGCCACACCGAGATCGGAGTCAGCTACCAGCATGCACTAGACCTCCAGACACAGCACAATCACTTTGCTATGAACTCCATGGTGAGTGGGAAGGCCATTTCCAACAGGCCTCTGGATAGGACAAGAAAGGAGCATGACAAAGAAGAGGGAGCAGCAGACTTGAGTTACAGCAAGGAGCACTGACCGTGCAGATCTTTTAGCAGTCCGTTTGCCAGAATGGGGACCTGTGCAGAGCACCGGGCCAGCCAGCTGTTCCTACATCAGATCATGACCCCACTTCACATTATGAAAGGAATGTGCTTGTAGGGGGATTAGCTCAGTGCAAGACTAAAAGACAGGCGAGTCACTAGTTCCACTTCACTGACTGCACTGACATTTTCTTGGTCCCTAGCATGTATGAGTCACTGAACAGGGATGGAGAAGGGCTTCAAGCTACAGTGTATTGGGAAGTGTTGAGTGACTTGTGGCTGCTTATAGTGGGAAGAAGAGCCCTGTGGGACACATGATTGTTGCCTTCAAATATTTGCATGCTGGTTTGGAGAGAAAGGAGAATTGTTTCATGTCAGTCTAAAAGGCAGGAGTTTTTAGAGGATGGTAGTTAGTGGAGTGGGCAGTATGTGGCTTATGCCAGGGTGGTACATGTGGGGAGTGAGTGTACATCATGGGAGTGTTCAAGGATGCATGAATTAAGAGGAGACCATTTCCTCTCAATGCAGCCATAGGGACTTCACCCCCATGTTTCATCCTTTCTTAATCTCCATTCCTTCATCTGTGAAATATAAATCATAATGATGCTAGAAAGTTGCTCTGGTAATCAATGAGTTAATTGTAAAGCCTTTGGAACTGTGTTTGGTGTGTGGCACGTCACCAGTAAATGCTGATGTTATGATAGATGGGGACTTGTGACTCTCATCTGGATGACATGTGATCCCTCCAAAACCTAGCTTTGGGAATATGATGGTTTCTGTGTGATAGCTCCAAGGTTCCCTTTGAGATCTTATCTGTCCTTAAGCCATATTATATTCCAAACATATGGAGCCTAAGAATGTCTTCACCAAAGATGTCCTTCTTTGAGGTCTTCCTTCTGGCTGTTGGTCCAGAGGCATAGCTCCACCATTCCCCATGCACCTGAAAACCAAAGGTGCTTTACCTTTTGCAGCTTTGTGCTGGGAGTAGGGACAGTGTTAGAAAAATACAAACTGGAATGATGGCAGGGGCCAAGAAGGAAGAGAATTTCATAGTCAACCACCAGCCAACTTGTTTTAAATGTGCTATGGACTAGACTTCACATGCTGAAGAATAAATGATTCCATCTTTCAGTTGTTCATTGTCTGCTTGCTGAGCTGAAAACTCAACTAAAGCGTAGCCTCATATGTGCAGTGCCAAATCTGCTAAGTTAACTGAGGGCAGTAAAATCTAAGTGGCTGAACACCAGAGTTTCTTGTTCCTGGTATACACTAGCTAGTGATGAATGTACACACAGGCACTGGCAACAGAGTCAGGAGCAGCCCCCATTTCAGATGGGCCAGACAAAGTGTGAAACCAAACACAGCTGGCTCTGAGACCTTCCACCTGGAAGTGGCATGTCCATTCTCCGCTGGCCGGTTCTCCTGCACATCTCAGTGGCCAATGTCAGTCACAGCACCACCTCTGACTTCAAGGACGCAGGATCGTGTCGGTTCCGAGCTAGTTGGCTGGTGGTGAAAGACCACCATAACAACAAGCATAGGGAGCCACCAAAGGCTGCTGGGTAACGGCATACAGTGTGAAGTTTGCACAGAAAGATCACTGGCTGCAGAAAAGAAGGCTGAGAGGCCAGGTAGGAAAAACCAACATAAATGTGTGATCAGTTTGGACCACAGCACAGTCTTGTGTCCTCTTCTAAACGTAAAGACTCCTTCCCTCCCAATGACAATCATTTCTTATCCCCAGATTCAGTCCCACAGGAACAAAGTAATTGATCACAGGTGATTAGGACTGTGAACTCAAATCTAGTCAAGTCTGATTATCTGTGTGCCTTGTGGCTTTTCCCTGATGACATTCACAAATTCTGTGTCAGAATTTTCACATCACTGAACTGCCAGACCCGAAGGCAGTCAAGCTTATTTTAATAAGCAACAAAGACAGGCATAATTAGGGAGGTAAGTCTGCCACCAAGCTCCTTGAAGTCATGCATTAGGAAACTAGACAGAAAGCGTCTTTGGCTTTGAATTATCTGCATTTACTGCTCTCCCCAGTTTGTGTGGGTAACTGAGTTAATGGCACACTGGAAACCTTTACTCTGACAGATTTGCTGTGGAAGTCATTTTCAGGACACAAGCAAGGGAAGAAATAGTGAAAAGCAGTGTCGTCTGGAACTGGGAGACGAAAGGTTTAATGCCCAAGAGCCAATTAGTGTAGAGCAGCCCATCCGCAGCTTCCCTTAGCTCCTCAGTGAATGTGCCAGGCAGCAGCAAGCAGAGGCATCTGCAGCCTGATTAGTCTGGATCCCCTCTTGGGCTGCTGGGAAAGGGAAGGGAAATCCCAGGATTGTTTGATCAAATTGCATGGGCACCAGTGCTCCATAAACACAGCTCAGTGCTCTTGTTTCCTGTGAAGTTTACCGGTTTGTTATTAAAAGGGGCTTCCTACATAGAGGGATGGCAATGTTCCAAACAGGTGAATGGAGGGAATTACAGGCTTTTTCCCTGGCCTAAGTGATGAATGACACTGCCAAGAAACAGATGAATGCCAGCAGCTACTCACTACGCCAGCCAATGACTGCAGTAATGATCAGTTCTTCAGGGAGAGTTGGGGAAAGGGGCAGGGATATAGATGGTTCTGCAAATTCATTGAGGCATTTCAGTATCTGTTCTTGGAACACACACACACATTTGAACATATAAATAATTTTGTAGCATATTCTATTTCAAGTTTCAGGTGAGTCCTTTGCTGTTTAGCCTTGTTTAACTACTGAATTAGGTCTAGGATTGTTCCTTTGTGGAAGGTCACAGAGCCCTATTATATAAAACGAAGCTTGTGGGTCCTCTCCCCAGAGGAATGTATACACACACTAAACACATCCAAGGGAAACAATACAGTGCAGATCCAGATGCTCAACCTTCCCAATTTCAGAAGTCGAGAATATGATAACTTCTTTTAATCAAGAACAAGTAACTAGGAGTCAGGTGCTGGACGGTGGCCTGCAATGGTGAACTAAAGCAGAGAAGGCTGTGTCCTCAGAACAAGGGAAACAGATGGGAAATGTATGACTTCACCAATAAATACGTAACTACAAACCAGTAGTCTCACGTCAGCACAGCAAGGAGTGCTGCGACAAGGGTAAAAGGCAGGGGTGGGTTCAGATGAGGAGGGGTTCAGTGCATTGTTCATTAGCAATCAGCATTGGCTTGACAAGCTCCAGTTCGCTCCCTGATAATCATGCATAATATGTGAATTAACTGATATACATGAAGTCCTAGGCATATCAGATTATATCTAAAATCATTAGCTCATAAGTTACCCATTTATGTTTTCTTCCTGTGTCCACTGTTTATCTACTGATTAAATCTATTCTAGCTAAGGTGACGGATAAAGACATTCGCTTTCTAGGAATATTATAGCAAATACCACAACTAGTGTGCCTTAAACATCAGGCATTAAAACAAAAAAACAAACAAACAAACAAAAAAAAAAACCTAGGATACAGCACCATGGTAGAGCACTTGCCCACCATGTGCAAAGACCAGGGTTCTACCCGCAGCAAAACCATCAAAACAAAACACAAATATCAAAAATGTCTTACCTTCAGTTTTGGCTGTGTGGACACAAGAGCCCAGTGCTTGCAGACTGGGTTCTCCTGAGCCCCTCTTGGTATCTGCCAAAACAGGTATCTTTCTTGGTGTGATCTCGAATAGCCTTCGCTTCATGAACGCACACATCCCCCAGTGTGTCTCTATGTCCTGGTCTCCTGGTTTTATAAGACACAGGATTGGGCTCCACACCAATGGCTGCATTTTAAATTAATTATTTCCTTAACAACCCTCTCCCCAAATGTGAATACATTCTGAGATGCTAGGGCTTGGAACTTCAACATGGAGATGTGAGTTTATTTTAGTTTATAATCTGGAAATAACTGCATAAGTCCTGGGTAGAAAATCAGAAACTTCCTCAGTTTTATTTATAAATTGGTACCAATAAAGCCCACCAAGAGAGTGTGTGCATGAACAAATCTGGAAGTAAAAAGGCTAAAACTTGTTACTTTAGATTTTTCTCATCACATGGGTTTTTGGGGTTTTGTTGGTGGTGGTGGTTTATTTTCTGACCAGTAGCGATGATTCTCACCTACTAAACCCTTTAGGAAAATGTCCTCTGGTTTCCTACAGTGTCTCAGAAAGTCTGATCTCTCTGGGGCCTTCCTTTTTCTTAATTTTGCCTCTGTCAGTGAAATTCTCCATTCCTTGACCTTCTCTGCTGGCAGTGAGGGCAGCTGGAAGTAAGTCCAAGCCTAGTCTACATAGAACGTAGCCATCCATGTATAGTTCTTCATGAGACAGAAGCATCTATAAACCCAACACAGCCTTATTTACACTTTTAATTAGCTGGTTCTTTGGGAAGAAGCGAGTTGCTAATAGCCTCTGTCTGGAGTTGTAAAATATGAAATGGTATTCATTTTCTGTTGTTATACCGACTAAGAGGATCCATAGTAGTGGCTCACAGTGTGCCTCTGGGCAGTGGGAAGCCCTTCCCCAGCACGTGTTTCATAGCAACTTCAATGTCATTATTTCACATAGTAGAGGCGAATATTGCATTTGACGGTATGTAAATCAAGTCACTCGCAAAAAGTTTGTGGTGGTCTCTCTGTTTGGAGGGCACATTGCAGATGACAGCCCCAAGGAAAAGCCACATCTGCTGCAAGAGACAGGAAGAATCTAGGCTGGTGACTCTCCACTCAGACACATTGCTGTGGGGTGACCTGTCACTGCTGATTCATGGAGGCCTCAAATCAGAATTCTCCTGCACTTCCTAGAGTAGCAGAATTTCTAGATTTGGATGGAAACATGCACACACACATGCATACACATGCCTGTACACACATGAACACATACTTACACACTAATGTAAATGTAAATAGCAAAGCATCTTTTGTAACCTTACAGAGGGAGGAAAAGGAAGAGTAGGAGGAAGGGGAAGAAGGGGTAAATGTTGTATGCAGATTTAAAAATTAGAATCATGTAGATACAAAACTGAGTAAAATAAGTATTTCTCATTTTCTTTTCTTCTCCACCCCCATCTTCCTCCTGTCTTAGAAAATCATAATCTCTGGGAGCAAAGCCTTGGGAAAGTGTTTTTGACAAGTTCCCCAAATTAGCTATGTTCACATTGCAGTTAAAGACTCTTGTTCTGTAACACTTATGTGTATAAAATAGTTACTCCCTAAAACAAAACATCTCAAGACCCAAAAGGCTTCCAGTGAAATAGCCCAAGACCTTCTATGCATTAAAACTAGAGAAAATTATTTTTAAAGATTGGTTAAAGTCTCTGGAAAGAATCCCAAATTCATATAGAAAATAAAGAAATGTATTTTAAAAGAGAACACATAAAAACTCATTAAGAACAGTATCTATTGTATTTGAGTCAAGGTCCCCTCTCTCCTCTGGACCCTTGCACTTCTGTAGGATGAAATCATTCCATACCACTTACAACCATGATTGCAGGTCCTCTTTCCTTCAGTTCCTGGTTAAAGGACTGTCTTCCCAGGTAGGACATCTCTAATCCTGGCCTAGCCACCTGTGCCAAGGTTTGGTCATGGGTGAGTGTGAACTAGAGGTGTAGATCTAATCCCCTACAAAGACATCACTCAGGAATCGGTAGCTGTACTATGGGGCCACACTAGGAGAATATTAGGGTCTCTCCTTGTTAGGAGAGACAAGCCATGGAGACTTGAGGTTACTCACCCCATTACCCAGTAAAGTTAGCTCCCAAAGTGGAGGTACCACCAAGGAAAACACCCCACTGCCTACAAACCCCAGCCCTAGAGCCCTGGATGACTTAGGGGTTTGACTTGAGGGTAGAAACGTGCTATACAAAATCAAGTCCCAAATCTTCCCCCAAACGAACTGACCTTATCCTCAATAGAGTTTATAGACATTTAAGGCAATAGAGCTTTTAAAGGTTCCCTTGGGAGGATTTGGTAAGAGGCAGGGATTGGAGATGTAGACCTGATAGTTTGCCAGAGAAAACTGGGGAAAGAAAGAATCACAAAGGAAATTCCTTATGCTGGAAACAAGTGCTTCCAAAAAGTAATTTGAATCTTCCGTAATGGACAGCACTGGCAAAGATTAATTATGTAACTATAATGGACAAGGTATTATGTACTTGCTCCCCTACTTTCTCTTAACTGATTTAAAAGAAATTGAATAAGAGAATATGTATATGTATTGTTTTACTATGATATAGAAATGTAATAAATTTGCAGGAAATTTCACTAAGGTAATATGTGGATGAAGATCTGTGTTGTCAAAAGAAACATCTCCAGGTAGTAACTGGAATCCCTAGGAGCAAATGAAAACATGCAGAAATGATACGTAAAGATGACAATAAACAAAGCTATCACATACATTAGCTCGCCTTTTCTATCTCAGCCCCAACATACACAATTATAAAAAGCGATAATTATGGCACTCTGATGTTAGGTTTGAAGCATTTATGGACATAATATATACAAGAACAATACCACAATACATAGGGAAAGAACATAAAGCCCTTTCCAGGAGGAACAGTTTTATGTTCGCTGAATTAAACAGTATGTATCAGAAGCTGATTCTATAAGATGTGTCTTAGGTAACTAGGAAGGTAAGTTAAAAATAGTGAAAAATCAATCAGTAAAGATATTAAAGGGCTGCATTAGAAAACATGCTCTTAGTACAGGAGTGTAGGAGGAATATGATGTAGGAAGAAATGTGTGGCCTATGGAAAGAAAGTGGAATGGCTAATGTGAGTTCAACTGTGTCAGTAATGACAATAGGAGCTGGCGAGCTGACTCAGTGTAATGCTTGCTGGGCAAGCATGAGGATCTGGGCTTGGATCTTCAGCATCATGTAAAAGGCTGAGAATTTCGGTGTGTGCCAGTAACTCCCCGCCTGGCCCATCTAGCTAAATTGCTGATTCCTAGGTTCAGTGGAAACCCTATCTCAAAAATAAAGTGGAAAGCAACTGAGGAAGACACCAGACATTGACCTTTGACCTGCACACACATATGCTTACACACTAGGATGGGCATGTACATGCACATGATTATGTTCACATACTCAGACAACATATATACACACACAAATAGTGGCATTGAAGATGAAACAATTAAACAAAGGTTCAGATTGTCAGGTTTTAGAAAGCTGAGATCTAAATGTGTGCTTTCTACAGGAAATATACTTGGCTTCAATGGTATACACTGATTGAATATACAGGGATGGAAAAACATCCAGCCGCTGCCTAGAGTAACTACCGATTTGCACCAACACATCTCCTTTGTGCCACCACTGGCTAAAGATGTGTTGTAGGTCCAACATGAGCAGTTTCCAGGGATTATTGGCCTTGGTAGCCTTTAATGTTTACGTTACCTGAGCTTCTTTGTTGATTCTGAGCCTAAAGATGGAAGCGGAGTGGCTGCTGCATGTTCCTTGCTGACAAGAGCAAAGGCCATCTATTTTCTGGCCTTGGGTCACCCTTGGGTTCCTTAGGTAGGCCTGCCAGAGAACCTGAGATTGCCAAGTACCAAATGTCGTGCCAGCCAGCCTATTCTTACCAGTCAAGCTCAACAGGATGCGGTGTTTGTTTCTCTACAAACAGCTTTGTGGGTGGAATTTCCCTTTTCTGCCCACTCAGTAGGAGAAATAGATTTTATGACCTAATCAGCCCTGGACCCATTTATATTTGCTCTTGGTTCCACCATCAACATTTAACTAGACCGGGAAGGAGAGCAGAACAGAGCATGCTCCGAACTGAGCCATGGGGAACTATGTGCCAGCATGAAAGGCAGCAGGCTCCACTCTTACTGTCCCTTCAGTCACCTGAGAACTTTTCTAAAACATGCTGCGTTTGGTTCCTGCTACCCTAGATTGTGGTTTAACTACATATGGTGTCCCAGAAAATCATTACAAGATTGGGACTCAGTTGGAGAATCACCAGTCCAACGTGAAGAAATTAAGTCAGCTGGCATTAGACCTGAGTCAAGCTCTACAGCTGATTATTACCCTGCAGAGTTTGTTGGAGAGTGGAGCCTGCTGCCACCACCACCACCACACAGTGTAAAAAGCATTCAGGAGAACACCTGCCTGTCCACACCCCTTCCTGCTCCCCACCAATGCTTCTGATGCCTGTTTGCCTTTGTCCCTAGTCAGCCATGTCTGTATGGGAAACATGGAGTCCTTGGGCCTGGGAAGAGCATCTCAGCCTCACTCCAGTGCACTCCACAGGCTTACACACCTGCTGCTCAGCCGTTGGCCCAGGTTGATTCTGAAAAGTTTCTCCAAGCTTAGGCCTTTGCTATGTGTTTGGCACTGGCCTGGCTCAGTCTTCTCTCTTGATTGTTACCTCCTCTTGGTCCTAGATTGTTGTCCCTCTGCCCTACTACTGCTTCTCTGCTCTAACCTCTGACATCTCTTTTCTCGCTGTCATCTGTTGTTCTCTGAGGATTCTCTCTCCTCACGTTTTTTTTCCCCCTGGGTTGTTTGTGGGTTATCCTCTGTGTTTTTCTCCCAAGCCTCCCTCAGCTCACCTACATATTTCCACACACTGATCTACAGGACTGTCTGCTTATGTCCTGGTCCACAGATACCAAGGGGTTAATTTGTGTGAAATTCAGCCAACTCTGACGCGTGCCTCTTCTTTGCAGTCTCCTGGAATTGAAAGAAAGGCATAAAATGATTCATGAAACCTGGTGTGTCAGGCAAGATCAGGTCTGCCAAAGGCCCTGACCTGAAAAGCAGGACACCTGTGGGAAGTGTCAGAAGTAAAAGGCAGCAGCAATGCTCGTGTGCCGCCCTGGCCATGGACAACACTGACCAGGAGCCCGAGTAACGGGCAGAGTCTGATCAAAGGCATAGGACTGACATTTGCAAATCAGATATTTACAAGGTTTCAGAAGTCAGGGCCAAGTGGACGGATGGGAGGGGAGTAGTAAGAAGCAGATGTCGTAGTTGATGACACAGCTGAATGTTGTTGGAAGGCCGCTTGGTTGTTCCAGTCACTCAGCAGCTCAAACCCGAAATAACCACACAGTAACTGTATTATTTAAATCACTACTTGGCCCATTAGCTCTAGCTTCTTATTGGCTAATTCTTACATCTTAATTTAACCCATCTCCATTAATCTGTACATCACCATGAGGTCATGGCCTACCAGCAAAGTTTCGGCATCTGTCTCTGGCAGGGCTACATGCTTCTCTCTAACTCCACCTCCTTTTCCCAGCATTCAGTTTAGTTTTCCCCACCTAGCTCTACTCTATCGTATCAGGCCCAAAACAGCTTCTTTATTAATCAATGGTATTCACAGCATTCAGAGTGGAATCCCCCACCAGCTGAAGTACTAGAAATAGGGAAGAATAAAAAGATTTCCTTTAGAAAATTCTTTTGATTCTCATCTCAAAGCATCGCCAGAGTCTGACCTCTTGCCACCCTACTCCAAACCAGCATCAGTTTTTGCAGCCTCTGTGTCTTGCTCATCCACCCTAGCTAATCTGCATTTCCTGCTGTTTCTTAATTCTGGTGGTTGTTGCTTCACTGCTCCCCCCACTATGGGGAGTCTATCCTTCCAGATAGCCACATGCTTCCCTCTGTCACTTCCCCCACGGACAGGCCCAGGTATTGCTGCTTGAGAAGCATGCCTTGATTCTTCATCTTTTGTAGCACCCCTGCAACCCTTATGTTCTATCCTTCCCCAGCTTTATTTTACATGGCACTGAAATGTATGCTTAGTAGGTCTTCATCGGCTTACTCTCTAATGTTCCTAGTGACATGCAAGACCCATGGGCAGAAGAATTTTTGCATCTTTGTTCCTGCTTGTATCGTGCCTTGATAACTGGATGGATGGATGGATGGACAGATAATAAATATATAAGATAACAAAGTTAAGACCTGAACCATAAGGCAAGACACCAATTATAGGATCATTGAAATCCTAGAGTTCTTGTGTTCTGTGTAGACAGATTCCTGTTCCTCTCTAGCCTTGGGTTCACTGGTAGATAGTGTTGTTTCTCGAAGAGAGAGGCTGGAAGAAGTCTACCCATCAGGTCTCTTTGCCCATTCTAGAAAGGTACTAATCTGGGAATTCCAGAGCAAGTCAAGGGTACAACAGAATGGCTTCAAGGATAGGGACATTTCATTCTCTCTCCAGAGGTTCTGTTTCCATGGGATAAGATTCTTAATACCTGTGGATGAAATGTTGCTTCACCGTGTCTCGTCTCCTGTAGTGAACGTACTTAGCAATCGGGATTTGTTCGTATTCAGGGCAAAGCGAAATATCATGGCAAGAATAAGCAAGGACACTGGGTGCCAACTGCAGCTCTGTATTTCCCTTCCCGTGTAGCCATAGGCAGGGTATTCAAATTCCTCACCATCTCCTCTGTAACCTGAGGATAAGGGCAGTGCCTTTGCTGGGGATGTTGTTAGGATAGAATGTAGCCTTGTTTTTAGGCACAACACTTGTGGTGTTGTACTTGGCAAATGTCCACTTATTCTTGTTGCTGGATCAGAAATGCTTTAAAAATCTTAGTTTTTTGGGGGGACAGTTCCTCAGAGTTCCCAGCTGTGGGACTTCTCAAACATTCAAGTGCATGCCTTGTTAAAGTGCTGATCTGATGTAGAAGGTCATGTGTACCTGGTACTCGGCACTGCTGACCAGCTCTCAGCTACTGCTGTGCTTGGCGCCACAGACCATACTCTAACCAGACCCCATACAAGAAGGCCAAGGATAGATGGAATACTGATGAATGTGTTTAACTCAACATTAAAGACAGCCTAGAATTACCACATCCCACTGAAGAAGGGCTGTGTTATTCCTAATCACTTTCTCTGCTGGGGTCCCTGAATCTAATGCCAGCTGCACCTACCTTTATAATCTTGCAGTTAGGTTATCTATCTATCTATCTATCTATCTGTCTGTCTGTCTGTCTGTCTGTCTGTCTGCCTGTCTGTCTGTCTGTCTGTCTGTCTATCTACACACACACACACACACTCACATACTCACCCTCATGGAGATTTCTCTCAGTGCCAAGAAAAGAAGAGAAGGATGATTCTCTTCTTCAACCTGCTATGGGTTTCTGTGGCCCTTTAACATATGGCCAGGCGATTGTTTTCATGGCTGTTTAATGGTTTGTGAAGCAATTGCTGGAGGAAACATCTCTACAACAAGCCAGGCCAGAGGGGCAAAGGGATCTGTGGGCCAATGTTATCTCTGCTGAGCACTGTCCCTACTCTCCTCTCTGTAGCTAGCCGGGACAGATGGCTTCCACCTGGCTTGACCTACTGTCTGGTCAAACCAGGCCAGATAGTCATCCATCAGCTTCCCTATTTGCCCCCCAGAGGGCGTCCTGTGGTTTATGGGGTCATGACTTCCCAGAGCTGCTGCAGCGCAGCTTCGAGCACTATCAGTTCTTCCTCCAGATGTTACCGGCCCGGTGTCCATATGTTTCAAGCGGGATCAGCAGGTTTGCACAGTAATGTTAAACTAATTAATCATGAACTGATGCTTTAGCAGCTCCAGGACACAAAGTGGGCTTGGGATTGCGAAGATATAAATGATACATATGGTCTTATTAAGCTGGAGAGAAAGGTAAGGCAGAGCTCTCTCCATTGCCTTGGTACAGTCTATTTTCTTACTGATACTGGACTTTTCTCCCAGAACCACTAAAAGCTATGTGGGAAAATCTACAAATAACTTCCTGTAACTATCTTTGAGTGTGACAAAATAAAAATATAAGTTGCATGACTTATATTTTTAATATAAATGAGAAAAAGGGTCCAGCAGAGTGAGGAACCAGAGCCCTGGTTCTGTTGCATTTGGTCTCTTTGTGACTGAACACATCACTCAACTGATTTAACGAACATTAAGAATCAACTAAATGAAGTCAAGACTTATCAATGTTCTGTTTTTATTTTCTAAATATAAAATTGATATTTTTACATGAACTTGGCTTCTGAAAAACTTTAAACAAAGTGGTTTACAGTTTACACTCCTTTTAAGAGCAGTAGTCACAAAAACCTGCCTGTTTTGTTATTCCCAAATTGTACTCCATTCTTCTTTAAAAAAACAAAAAACAGCTTCACTAAACTCAAAAGAGATGGAAAATTATGAGACAGTTTAATGTTGACTATGTACAGCCTAGCCAGATCTATTAAATAACTTAAATAATTAAATGAGCTTAGTAAATTTAATTTTTAATTAAAAATACTAAATCTGTTAACAATAAAAACACAGCTACTCAAAAAATTCCAAATGGAGAAGAAACTACAAACCAGATTTGCTCTTCAGTGAGAGTGGGGGCTGGAGTGTGACTCAGTTGCTCAAGCACTTGCCTAGTATATGCAAAGCCGTGGGTTCACTCCCCAACACTAATTTAAAAACTAATGAGCTGGATAAAAATAGGAGGCCAAACATAAATTTCACTAGCTTACAGAGAGGTGATGTTTTGGTTATGGACTGGTTAGAAAGAGAAACTCCTCTATTTATATTTAAAAACACAGTTATGCCTGATAATATCCTTATGTTCTCTAATTAGGAATGTATTTTAAGCCAGCTTTTATATGTCTAAGAACACTGAGATAAGAAAAGACTCGTGAGAATTACCCATCGCCATGCATAGCTGGTACAGAGTTGCGGTTACTGGCACTCAGGTGTACATCCCTGGCATGTTTATCTCAGTTGATGCAATTTTTTGAGCTTGGTGGCCCTTTGCCAGTTGTTAGCCTGGGTTCCCTCCTTAACTTTGGATTTGGGGTCAAAGGCTCTAGTATTTGTCAAAAGGATTGGATCCCTTTTAGGGAAAGTAGTCCTTGAGTGGCATTTAGTCTTTGCTTTCGTGTTGATTGGATAGGCAGGTCACTACTTCCATAACCATAGTGACCATGAAAATGTCATGGCTCCATTAATGGGTATGGAATTAAGACCCGTGCCTGGGGCTTATTCCCTGCAGAGATGAAACAGATCTTTGATGACTTTCTGCTGTCTCCGGAAATAAGTCACACTGTCCCTAGTGCATAAAATGAAGGGCCCCACACCCAGCCCAGAGAGAATCCCAACAGAGAGAAGCAGAAGACTTTGTCCCCTTGGGTAAGGACAAGACAGTGTAACTATGGGTTCTCTGGATGTGGCAAGCAGTGGAGGTGTCTCGAGAACTCTGGTTCGAGACTCTCGGTTACATATCTTTCCACCTTAAGAATTGAAAGAACATGACATCAGACAATGTTACTAGCAAGGTCTGAACTCTCAGTTTTCTCTGGGTCAAGGAAAACTTTGTGTATAACTCAGAGCATCTATCAGAAAAGGTGTAGTAAGTAGGGCAAGGACTGGCAGCAATAGGGCTGGCCCACATGTGACAGTCCTTACGGAAGGTGCATCTTCCCAAGAACAGTAAGGGGCATTGCACTGTGCTCTCTGTGAAAACAGGCTGGGGCTTTGACTGTTTCTGGTACCTCTAGTTGAAATAGTTGACACACTTATTATGTTTTTATTAATACTTTGATTTGGTTTGTACAGGTTGGGGGAAAATGCTAGTCTGCTGAAATTGGATGAAGGAAAAGACAATGCCACTCATTGCATTAGTGGTTACCGGGCAACTGACTGGATGCTTTGTGTTGCTTCAGATAACACACGGTGTCTGACCAGAGTGGGGGTCTGTGACTGAAGAACTATGAAGTTCTTTAGAAGTGAATGGGAGTCAGAGAATGCACACACCTGGTAATGATCTTCTCTAGCAACCAGCCCCAGACCAGAGCTTAAGGTTCCTAAAACCATAGCTTTCCACAACGGGTATCTCCTCAGAGTGCCACAAAAGGAAGCTGGTTCACAGAAAGTGTTTCCTTGTACTTTTTAATGGAAAACTATCAGAATTTTGGTCAGTAAGCACCTTTGCAATTTTTGTAGACACTTGGGAAAAGCCAAGAGCCATGTTTGAAATGAGAGCCCTTTCCGTAGCGCTGAGAGCTCAAGATTCTGCCAAGTGATCCTTAGGAAAGTGGCTGCTCTGATTTCAGTGGTCACAGCAGATGGCAAGGCCACAGAAGAAGGAGCTATCCACATGTAATCTCTGGTTAATGCCTTTGGGAATGAAACAAACAAGCAGAGAACTTCATAGGTAGCAAAAGTAGGCAGGGTACCAGGTTCGCACATCAGCAGGATTTTGCTGGTCTTAATTTCTTTTCCTGCTAGGAACCAAATGATGAGGAATAATATGAGGCAACCACATTGCATTCTGTAGAGTAGATCAAAGTAATAGCTCATACTATACTGCACTTTAAAAGATGATGATGATGTTAATAGTAGTGCCGAGTGTATATGGAGAATTTAATCTATTCTGAAGGATGTTAGAAGATAGTCATCCGCTCAGCATACTGTAATCCCAGCACTCAGTGGGTAGAAGCAGAAGGGCCAGGAGTTCAAAGTCAGCTTCAGCTACATAATGAGTTTGAGGTCAGTTTGTACACAAAGATACTCCTCAAGTCAAGTTATTATCTTCTGGTTTGTCTGAGAAGTTCTGCTGAGTGAGGGGGGCTGAAGAGAAAAGAGAGTGTGAGGAGGGCGGGCCATTGGTTGTGTAGAACATGAAGAACTCAGGGTATACAGCTCCAGACTCGATGTTCGTGCTTCAAGGTGAAGAGCCAAGATGTGGCCCACGGACAGCAAGACTGAGCTATGTACTTCTCGGGTAGACAGTGCTGTCCTTGCCTCCTAGGCACTGCTGGCCCAGAATGGAAGATCTGAGATCACTTAGCTCAACTCCTGTCTTAGGGTTTCTGTTGCTGTGAAGACACACCATGACCCCAGCAGTCTCTGTATTTCAGCTCTTACAAAGGAAAGCATTTTATTGGAGCTGGCTTACAGTTTCAAGGTTTAGTTCATTATCATCATGACGGGATATGTGGAAGTATGCGGGCAGATATGGTTGGCGCTGGAGAGAGAATTGAGAGTTCTACATCTTGATCCTCAGGCAGCAAAAGGACTCTGAGTCACTGGATGTGGCTTGAGCACATATGCGACCTCAAAACCCACCTCCACGGTGACATGCTTCCTCCAACAAGACCACACCTCCTAGGAGTGCCACTCCCTCTGGGCCAAGCACTCAAACACATGATTCTACGGGGGCCATACCTATTCAAACCTTTCCAACTCTCTTATTTTATAAGTGAGGAAACTGAGTCACAGGACATCATGCTATCTTAAGTGAAAATCATTGCTGGGTGCAGAATCCATCTGTATTTCCTTCTGGTCCAGTGATAATGATGCCCTGACTGATAGACAGCTGTGCAGTTGCATTTGAGGATGTCAAGGAAAAAAAATATATGGGAAAGCCAGGTAGAGGGGAGAGAGTGGCGGAAGCAGCTACAGCAGATGAAAAGGCCAAAAGAGCATGATCTCCTTTCTCAGAGACAAATATGACTCTCTGTGTTCTCTAAAAGAGATAGAACCATCACACAAAAGAGCCACTCAGTGGACCGGCCACAGGTCCAGCAGTGCCGTTTGTTTCTGCTTACCCAGCTCCCTATGGTTCGCTCACTTAGGCTCCTTAACGTCACTCTTTCTTTCTTAAAGCGGTGGACTCCCCCTGCCACCCTGCCTTTCATGCTTTGTTCGCGACTGTCTTTTTACTTGGGGCCATTTTAGAACCTGACTTCCCATGTCCCTTGAGTTCTAGGTTATGAGTAGCATGATGAACCTGGCGGTGTAACTTACCTGGGTGTCTCGGCGTCCTGCACAGGAGCTGTAGGGAGAACACGAGCAAATGCATGAGCCAGCCGTCTCTTACCTCTGCTGTGCAGGGTGTCGCCTCGGCATTTTCTGTGACCCAGAACTGCTTGTTAGTTTTAGCACGTCAGCTCCCTGCCCACTGATGAAGAAACATAAGAGCATTTTCTCTGGTGGTCTCTAGAATATGCTAAGCTCTAGTCTTTTTTGTTTGATTTTAGTGTTCCTTTGTGGTCTCAGACTTAGGGTAGAGGGTACCTTGGAGAACTGCCAACATCCCCATCCCCTCAGACATGGGGAGCCCCTTCCCACCACCTTTATTGGTGGCTCCACCCCTTCTCTTTCTGTATTCTCGATGACTAGCTTCTATCCCTGTGGAAAAACTTGTTTAATTTTACTTAAATCATAGTTATTTGAGGGTTTGTCTTACGTGGTGAACCCTGGGGTGTGCAGGAATCCTGTCCCACTCCTTGATCTCTCACAGCCCCTAACACAGGGCCTGCCCCACTCTCTATGCTAACAGTCTCCTGAGTTGGCCACAGTGGGATGTCTGTAATAACTAGAAAGTGTTCCCTGGGTAGGGGCAGAATGGAAACAGCACAGTGACAAAGGAAATAAGTGTCTTACTCTTCCTGCTTTTCTTGTACCCTGTGTGACCAAAGCTGAGCACCTGGCTCCCCTCTGGGAGAGGAAAACTGAAAACTGTAGTGAGCTCTTTATAAATGGGAGGAGAGGAACCTTCCCGGGTTTGAACCTAGTTGACAGGACAGCCTTGTGAGGCCTTTTCAGTGCTCCATCCCCCTGCCCATAGGTGCCCTGAGAGTCATCTGGTGCTCATTGCCCCTGGCTTCCTGTCTTTCTCTGAGATGGTGGCTCTCTGGCCTCTGGGTATGGTTGGCCTATGGGAGGTCAGGCTACAAATGCCAGAGTTGCTCTAGAGGGGGCCTTAACCATTGAGCAGTGAAGCTTCATGTGCCAATAGCTCAGCCTCCATACCTGTCAGCCAGGCCACTAGGAGGTGCACTTTGTAGTTTCTTCAAAGGCCTCCAGAAAGAATGAACCCAGCTACTCTAACCCCTTGATAAATAAACCCCTATCCATTCCAGCTCTCCCTTCCCCTTGCTGTGCTTCCGGGGAGAGTGTCCAAACTGAGGATTTTCCTGACATCTCTCCACCAAGGTCTGTTTCGTGAAGAACCTGTACGAAAACAATGACAGAAACAGGAAATTTGGGAGGACTTCAGTGCTGTCCCCTAGAAGGCACAACTATTAAAGCCAACCCTTCCTTTTTCTCCCCCTTTCCCTCTTCTATTTCAAAGCACAGGGGTTTTTTTGTTTTTGTTTTTGTTTTTTCCTGACAGGTCTATAAATAGTCTAATTTTTCAGTGTTCTAAATCAGCAAACAGTGCTGATAATAATCCGTAATTCTGTAAAGGACGGTCGTTTCACATGACAACAGCCAGAGCTGTTCTAGATCTCTTAAGGGAGTGCACAGAAGGGCCCATGCCATGCTAAAAACAGAGATGGAGCTCAGAGGCCATTAGACATCAGGATGGATTTGTACTTGCGTGCTTCACTTAACCTTTAAACTTCCACGGAGACCTTTTAAACTAAGAGACCTTATCAGCCTGGACCAGCTTTGGGATGGAGCATGTGGACGTGGGGGACAGCTGAGATGAATGGGAACTGTGGGAAAGGAAAATAGAGGAACCTTCATTAAGCCTTCCTCAGTGTTAATGAACTACGGCAGAGCTCACAGAGCCCAGAGTAAATGCTGCCACTGAGGAACATTTGTCATCATCTGAGAAGATTTGTAGCAAAAGTGAGAGTCCTCTGGGCATCATGTGTGCAGAAGAGTTCCCTGAGGATGCCACATTACATGGCTGCTTTGATAGACAATTAATAGGAGGGAACCGTTCAAAATAACCAGGATCACCATGGTGCCGTGTTGAGCCTCGTTCCTTCCCGGAGTGCTTTTTGCTGGCCTCATAGGAAACAGCATACATGTTCTCGAGTTTTTAATAAGCAGGCAAAAATGAGAATGGATGTAAATAAAACACAGCGCGAAATGAAGCAGCAGGTCGAGGAAGTTCCTGCAGATGCAGTAGAGACACCCCCTGGTGCCATTCGACATCAAGTAGGAAAATGTTCCCAAGTCACACAGGGAGAAGAAGGGGGCCCACAGATCTTATTTTAGAGTGGAAAAAAAGATTGTGGCCTCTAAATTCTGACTTTACGAACACCTGGCTAGTGGCTCCTACCTACATCAGGTCTTTTGGCAGGACATGAGAAGATAGGGAGGTAGGAAGGACACCTTTGGCTGGTGATAGGAAGCTGTTTAATTACCACATCTTTACCATCTCTGCCATATTGTAGGGGACAGTTATGCCTTGGGTGCAGCTCTCTCCAGAGTAAGACAGATATCTTTGCTTCCTTCAGCTCTTTCCATGACCCACTGCTTCCAAAGAGTGCTGTGTGGAAAGTAGCTTCCTTGGCTTTGAGGATTCCATAAGTGTTGGATAAGGTGATTGTGCTGATGTGTGTTAGTCTTTGGCATACAGTCCATGTTGGTTCTCAGTTGAAATGTCTCAGCTTTACAGAAGGCCTTTCCTGGGGTCTGTCATAGATATAGAAACCAAACCTATTCCAGTCGCTCAGGCTTTTGGTTTTGGGTGGTCTCCTTCTCCAGGTACCCCTCTCCCAGCCATGGCCAGCAATGCCTCCTTTTCAGTCTGCCCCCACTAAGTGTTGACTCTGCCTTCCCTCCTAGAATGCCTACGTCAACATCAACCGCATCATGTCTGTTGCTTCCCGCCTCTCAGAGGCCGGCCATTATGCCTCCCAGCAAATCAAGCAGATCTCCACGCAGCTAGACCAGGAGTGGAAGAGCTTTGCTGCTGCCCTGGATGAACGCAGCACCATCCTGGCCATGTCTGCCGTGTTCCACCAAAAGGCAGAGCAGGTAAGACCTGTCGTAGGTGGTAGTAGTGCGAGACATGCAAGAGCAAGGGATGGCAGGATAGGAACACGCGTGCATGGTCTCCACAGACAACCTTAAAGTCCCGCTGAATAGCTTAGGTAATAAGCCTTGTTTTCCATATCTATATATGGTGTGTGTGTGTGTGTGTGTGTGTGTGTGTGTATGTATGTGGTGACTATCTGACTAATGTACTCTGAATGGAGACAAAGGAATGAAAGAAGAGTGCCAACTTGAGGGCCAAGCAGAGGAAACTAGTTTTACACGAAGCATTTGTTAGGCATTGCTGTGGATAATAATAAGTTAGTAATGATGCAATGGGTAGAAATAGGTTACTGTTTTACATGCAGTAGCTGTGTGCGCCTATTTTACAAAGAGGAAGACTGAATTTCAGGGCACATGACCTGCCTTAGAGCCTGTGGTGCGTCAGATCCTGGAGAACCAGTTGTCAGTAACATTGCCATATGTTAAAAGCATACTTAAAGCTCGCCACTTCCTGGTTACTACATCTCAGTATAGTCTATGTTCTTGGGGTTATTTTTATGTTCTCTATGACTGAAATGCCATAGAGTTGTGTACTACTAGTAGGCCACCCCTTCCCACTTCACATCCAGTAATGTCACACTGGTAGGATAGAGTGTTAAAAATGGAAAAGCTTTACACCATGGAACGCTGCAGAGCAGGGCTCGATGATCTCCTCTGGAATGCTGAGAAAAGGGGAGGGTGAGATTTGCAGTCACAGTGTGAACAGCACATGAAGTCCAGGAATACCTCCCGGTATTCACACTCAAGTCACTGAGGGGCAAGCTGTGGGCTTACTCATTAATGTAAGCAAAGGCATGGCAGCGTTGTGTGGGAGCGACTGAAGCTTGTCACTTACTACCAACTGCAGGTTGGCTGTGGACACAAGCGTTTATCCAAAGCACCTGTGAGAGTGGGAGGCTGCAGGAAACTACAATACGGAGCATTGTGTGTTATTCTCTGTAAAGTGTAGATTACATATCCTTTATATTAATAAAATTTGTAATGTACTCATGTGTATCAATACACACACACACACACACACACACACACACACACACACACATCCATGTTTGTACTAATTGTTAAACATTTTCTCAAATCCACTGCTAAAATCCTACAGTCTGGGCTGCTAAGGTTTGAAACCAAAAGTGATAACATTAAATACCTGTATCTTCTAAGTTCCTTCTGTGGTGTTCTGGTTAGGTAGCCCACCTGTAAAAGAGTTTCAGACACATAATGGTATCTTAAGTCCCTCCTCCTAACCAGTGTAACAGGGACGGCAACAACATGGAACCATTGAAGGAGCCTTGACTTTGAGGCCAGACATGAGGGTTCTGTACCCAGTCCCCTTCTTCCTAATTTTTGGACACGTCAACACCACCTTTCTAAACTCCCTTTCCTCTTTTCTAGTGTGAGCCTATTGTCAGTCTCACAGGGCTGTTGGGAGGAGACAGGCTGTGATAGATGGGCCCAGTAAGCACCTAATATGTTACAACTGGCCGCTGTTACTACCATGTGTATTTGCATCCTTTTATTTTTTTCACCTGTGTTTAGTTCCATCTGTAGCTGTCCCCCACTCTGAAGGGGGGACTATAAATACTTGCTATAAATCAAAACCATGGGCCTACACTTTGAGAGAGATCTAGCCACATTTTTTTCTTGGAACTAAGTAGTGGCTGGTTTTTTCTTAGGATCCTAAGGACATTGGTGTCCAGCCTGTTCTGTCTTCAGCTCTATCGCTTGCTCCCTTTGTTCTGGGTTTATCTAGTTAGCAAGGAAGACCTGGTCCCTCCCTCTGTCTCTGGCTTCCTTGCTTTAGCGGTGTAGGGCCTGCTGTAGGACTCCTATGATTGAAACAGGGAAATCCCTCTCTCTCAAGGGGACCCCAGAATGTCAAGTTGCTCCCAGTTCCTCTGTGAAATACTGAGGGGTAGAACAATAACCCAGCAGGAAGCGTCCCAGTATGTCCCACATGACACTGACTAGTACCTGGCAGTTCTTCTAGAATTGCCAAGAGATGCCTAAAGAAACAGAATATAAAACCAAGTGTAGCAGCCAACAGGTCAGGGTCTAAAAACTGGGATGAGTGGTCACATATTTGCAGAAGAAAATACAGGGCCAGAACTGAGAGAAATTGCTGATTTGAGATTTTCTGCCTTGGATTGGTTTGGCTCAAAAGCAAGTTTATTTGTATGTTTTAGCACAGTTTCCTCAGGTGTTTTCAGTCCTTCAGAGAAAGTCATAAACCATGTTTCTCTTTCCTTGGGGAGAAAGGAAGAAAGAAAGGATGGGAGGCAGGGAGGAAGAAAGAAAGGATTCAAGACTATTTTTATGCATTTATTTAGGCAGCTCTTTATTGTCCTCTATGGGCTGTTCTAGGCAATGAGATAATAAGTTATTTAGGCAATTAATTTAAATGGAACTGTGCACCTAGGCAAGGGAATCAGACAGTACCATTCCAGACTGTTGGGTGAAGAATTATTTGACATTTAAAGGTGTATTTTTTCCACCCAATAAACCTGAGTGGTTTTAGATCGCTCACTGTTTGTACACGGAGACCCATAGTTTTCTACAGTTGTTAATTTTAATTTTTAAATAATCTGTTGTCTGCTAAGGTCTCTCTGTACACCACATCCCAAGAGCCACTGCCTCTATAAAAACTACACAGTCTGCCCTGCTATGTCCCTCTGTGTTCAGCCCTCAGGAGCATTGGTCAAATGAAAGTCCTGTTGAGCCTTACTCTGCATACCCTATAGGAGGTGCTAAGGATACTCTTGAGGTATTCATTTCCTCTCCCCATAATTCCCGTGCACAGAAATTACAGCTAGCAAACTCATTGCATTTCATTCAACCACTGTCACATGCCAAACTATACAAGGAGTGCTCATTATCTATGGGCTCTAGTAGGCTGTGTAGGTGCCTGTGCTTGTGGGCACAGCCTATTGAGCATCCAGATGCCTGGCCCTGCCCAGTTCTTGTAAAAACTATACTTTCCAAATGTCTTCTTGGCTGAACTTTGTAGCAGGAGTTAGTTCAGCCTTCTGAAGGTATTTATGAAGTACTACAATTTCTCCTCATTACTCCCAAGGTGTCTGTCCCTCTCTCCTGTTTAACTTCCTCATTCTCCACCTTGTGCCCCAGACTGGCTCACCTGCCATCTCTTTCCAGTTTCTGTCAGGAGTGGATGCCTGGTGCAAGATGTGCAGCGAAGGTGGCCTTCCTTCCGAGATGCAGGACCTGGAGCTGGCCATCCACCATCACCAGTCCTTATATGAGCAGGTGACCCAGGCCTACACGGAGGTAAGGACGTGAAGGACAATCGTGGATCTGTGTGTGTTGGCTGGAGTGCTGGTGTTTGTGATGTTGAACAACCTGGGTTGGACTTTAAGGAAAGAAAGTTTTCCTCTTTCCAGAGGTGTCCTTAGGATAAGACCTTGACCTGTGAGCTCTGGAGTCTCTAGCAGAGGCAGATATGGTTTGAGCTTTTACCAGGCCCGCTCTGGTGCATTCTGCCCCCTGCACATATACCTGGACATCACTTCACCTTGTGTGGATGGTGAATGTTCTCCTAAGGGAGGAAGGGTGTGAAAAAGCAAGGCTGACTCTTCAGAATCTGCCATTCTATTGATAAAAGAATGTGTAGCACCAGCGCTTGCACCCCTGTAAAAACAACAACAACAACAAAACCCCCCCAGCCCACTTGTCATAAGAGGTGCAGAGGGCTATGTCTCACTGCTGCCCAGCTCCCAGTCCCCAGCTGCCGGTCTGCTTATACCCGGAATAATTACACACAAACTGTATTCATTTAAATACTTCCTGGCCCATTATCTCTAGCCTTTCTTGGCTAACTCTCACATCTTATTTCAACCCATTTTTAATAGTCTGTAAGTCTGTAAGAGGTAGTGGGCTTACTGGGAAGATTAAGCATGTCTGACCCTGGTGGCTTCATGGTGGCTCTCCCTGACTCAGTCTTCTCCCAGCATTCTGTTCTCTTTTCCCCGCCTATCGAAGTCCTGCCCTATCAAAAGGCCAAGGCAGTTTTCTTTATTAACCAATGAAAGCAACACAAAATACAGAAGAACCCTCCTACACCACCCATTGAGCAAATACTCTTCTCTCCTGAAAGAGCCAGAGGAAATTTCATTGCGGGCAGGAGTAGAAAGCTGCCATTCATGCAAAGGCCAAAGTGAAGGGCCCATCCACTTGAGAAAAAAAATCAAAGCCGAGAGATGCTAAAGGGTGGAAGGTGAAAACAGGAACTTTGTGGGATACTCCCAAAAGGGCCACATGTACATACGTGTAGAAAAACACAAGTCTGAATGTCTGCTAACTAGCCTGGATTGAAAGATATGGGTGGTTAGGAAGCCAGATAAAGAGAGAAGTTGTTCTCAGATCCGCTGGCCCATCTCCTCTGGGGCAAGGTCAGGGAGAAGTGGTCATGGCCATGACTTCCCAGACTGCCTGCATCTGGTTGCCCTGAGAAGGCTGTTGAAGATGCAGTCTTCAGGGCTCTCCTCTAAAGTGAAAAAGAATGTCAGAAACTGGGGATTATCACCTGCATTTTAATAACTTGCTCCAGGTGAGTTTTCATGGTCAGAGGGAGGGTTTTGCCAGAATGAAGACACTTTGAGTCTTGGACTCCCCAGCTTGTTAGCTGTGTGACCCCAGTCAAGTATCTTCCACATGCTGGGCTTTGGGTTCCTCTGTGAAGCGAACCTCCTGAGTAGCATCAAGCAATGTAAGGATGATGTGTGTCGTGTACCTACCCAGCTGAGGCCCCACAGCGGTGAGGACGACAGACAGGGAAGAGTTTGGTCAGGAGAGGAAGTACACAGGGTGCTTTTGAGCTCAATCAGATCTCTCCAGTTCTGAAACAGGTGGCCTCAAGGCTTCATCTTAAGACAGAACTGGGCCTCTACCCGTGCTCTTACGAAAGTAGAGAGCAGATGAGGCTGATGCCTGTAACCGCTCATTCACATCTGCGAGGGGACATTCACAGACGGACAGACTGTTGCCCCTCTTCATCTTGAGCTGGAGCTCCTCTAAGCCTCTGCAGTTGTGGAGATTGAGGCATGGAGACGGATGTTATGTTGACTCAAATGTATAGGACTTGGCCCACTGTCTTCACCACCCAGCCCGTGGTAGAGTATTAAGATACAGTGTTTGTTCAGAGTTCCCCATGGAGAACTGCCCTGGCTTTAGCCCTGGGACGCCATCTGTTCACATCTCTGGAGGGTATCTCTGAGTTATCTATAAACTGCCAGCCTTTTAGTGATTAACTGAGGAGGTGGGACTGGCGGGGCATGGATGGGGGAGTACTTTCCTCTTTTGCCTTAACCTAACTCTACTTCGTCCCTTCTTTTAGCCCCAACGAAATTTCTTGAGCCTTATAAGAAGGAACGTAGCTGCTTCTGTGCTCTGGAGTCCACCTGAGACTGAGGCGAAGTATGGGAGGTGCAAGGCTGGGAAGAGCTCCTGGCTCATCACGTAGATGATAGGGAGGCACACCTCTTTCTGCCTTCCCAGTAGGGAAAGAAGGCCATTTCAACACCACACCTGCTTCAACTTTGATTCTAATTAAATGAATTTGGGGTTGTAAAATTTCCATCAGTCTTTGCAGTATCCACTGTTTCAACAGGGAGAGGCATACATTCAGTGGGAACTCTGCCATGCACAGTGGGGTCATTGATGTTGATCCTACAATGCCACTTCCCAGATTGAGCAGTGCTTCTGATTGTGGCAGGGTACCAGGGACAGGAATGACAGGGATACAGTACCCACTGCCACCAGCCCTGAAGGTGAAGCTGGGGAGTCTAGGAACTTGAGTGGGGTGTCCACAGTCTGAAGGTCCTTACCCTACTCTGCACATTCTAGAAAGGTGCATTTCAACAAAAATAAGGGAATTATATAAAGGGGGAGAAGAAAGGGTGAAAGAACCAATAAAGATCAAAGAAAGAAAAGGAAAAGAAATAAAAGAGGAAGGTAGCAGGAGAGGTGGAAGAGATGAAGATAAAATGATAATGGTGCTTTTCTCTGGGCCCTGTGCACTCTGCATGTGCTAGCTCACTTAATGCCCACCGCCACTGTGGTGTGTGTACCCTTATCATTCCCTTCGACAGACAAGGACACTGAGGACGAGTACCTCATTTAGATAGCATGTCTAGAAACTTGGAGCCACACAGTGGAAGCTGAGGAAGAGGAAGTTGAGAGAGTTAGGGTGGCGACACATGTGGCTTTCCTTCTGACATGAAGTTCTAGCAGCCAGTGTAGTCAGAGAATCATTTGAAATACTTCGAAAGCATCCACCATATGACAAGGCACTGTCATGGACATCAAAGAAAGGGCCGAGAACAGAGCAGACCCCTGCCCTGTGCAGTCAACTATACTTAGAGATGGGAGAGAGGCTTTCACACACAACTGGTCAGCCGTCCTGCAGTCCGTCTCTCCCTCAACCCTGCCTGGATGTTCTGTTTGTCTCTAGGCTGTAGACACCATGGCTGGCGCACTCCATGGTTGTGATGAGATTGGTGAGGCTCATCAGGGGCTCTTGACCTGAACTCCCTTCCTTTCTGCAGGTCAGCCAGGATGGCAAAGCACTGCTGGACGTCCTGCAGCGTCCCCTGAGTCCTGGGAACTCCGAGTCTCTCACCGCCACAGCCAACTACTCCAAGGCGGTGCACCAGGTGCTGGATGTGGTACATGAGGTGCTGCACCACCAGCGGCGGCTTGAGAGCATCTGGCAGCACCGCAAGGTGCGGCTGCACCAGCGGCTGCAGCTATGTGTCTTCCAGCAGGACGTGCAGCAGGTAACAGGCTCAGTGCCCCACATCCCGTCCCCCATCTCAGGATGCTGGCAAGTTGAACCCTGACCTAGTTACCAGGCTCAAGGAGGTCTGCATTGATAAAGGGAACACTGCAGCTCAGGCCTCAGCTGTCCCTCCACACATTGCAGGAGAAGGAAACAAGATAAAACAAACTGGCTCTGTTAAGGGCATGCATCGTGCTGAGCAGCCCTAAGTAGTGTTGGGGAAGAGTAGCAACTCCTTGTAGTCGGGTAACATATGTCCTCTTCATGCAGGCAGGGAGGCACTAGACAGCTCTGGTGTTGTGGGCTCACTCTACGTAAAGTGAACTCATTCCTTGATTAAGGCCAAGGTAAATTGACAGAGTAGGGGTTGGGTATGATTTATTGGCAAAACTGGATGTTTGAAACCGATTTAAAGCAAGGTTATCAATTCCTGTATATCTCATGGCCAGAGGCCACCTTGGCTTTGTCTGTCTTTTTGTATTATTGTGCTAGTCCCTGTTCTTCCATCACTGCAGATAGTAATGAAATGATTGTTTCTGACTGTAACAATATAGCCATGCCATAAGTGCCCACTTAGAGGAAATCACCCATTCTTTCCCCTTTATACTTTCTGTTTCTCTGTCCTTGGGGCCCTGGGAGCTCTGCTCAGAGGTCTCATGCGCTGAGTAGGGGGAGCTGAGTAGGACCTGGACTCAAGATCTAAGCCAGGGTCATCCTCCTCTCACTCTGTCTGGGATGCAGGATGAGACCCTGGGTGCAAACACCCGCAGTCAGATTCCTGTCACCATGTGGGATTTCAGTTCTCTACATGGGAAGTGTCAGCTCACTCTCCTTCCATTCTCCTGTGGGAGGGAGTATAATCCAGAGAGAGTAAGAAAGCATGAGAGAGTGAGAGCCTGGTTACATGTCTTCTCAGCTGCTGTTGGCAGGAGCCTGGTACTAGGTGCCCAAGGTGGACAGGCAGGAGAGGGAGTGTCCCTACCATTGTTACACATTCTGGGAGTTGGCATAAGTACAGGGACCTTCAGGCTTACTCTTCCTTCTTGGGCTCCCCTGACTCCCATGTGGCAACCCTTCCTGACTGACGTGTGATAGAGTCATCATAATGATATGTCAGACCCCAGGGGTGAGCATGGCTGGTGTGTCAATCAACTTTGAGAGCTGGGACTGGCAGGAAGAGAGAAGCAGATGAGGCAGCTGCCTGCTCATGCCATCTGGAACTGTCCAGATAAATTCATCACTGGAGCTCAGAGATTAGGGAAGCTGGCTGACCTGCAAGCAAGACAGATGAGTGTGGCGCCAGGCCAGCCTCACAGGGACAAAAGAGGGGTGTGGCTACTTCCATAAACTCCCTGTGACTTGCCAAGATAATAATGGCCACTAGTACAAGTGAGATAGTGTGCTGGGCTCCTTATCATCCTCCTGCTGTGACACAGGCAGGCCTCTGGAGAGCTACAGGACAGCTAGGGGGAGGGAAGCATGTCACACTTGGATTCTCACAGATCTGTAGTCAGCAGACTTTCTTGTAGCCATATGGCATCTATACTATAAGGAAGAAAAAGTAATAAGATGCATATATGGCTATTCAGTGATATCTTAAAAATAAGTGTCTCAGTTTATTGTATCGTTGGCAAAGTAGGAAAGCATATTTAAAATCGGGGGTTAGTGTGAGAGAAGCTTGGATATTTCTTGAACACTGAATTCTCAGAATGGTCAACTCCACTGCCCTTTTCAGGGTATGTAAGTGTGATTGTTCAGGGTATGTAAGTGTGACTTTTGAGAGCATAGCTCTTCACTCATCATCCCACTTTTTCATCCTTGGTTCACTCATATTCTCTGCACATATAGACGTGCATGTAGGTGGGAGAAAACCTGAAGGGGTTTACCTGACATCCACTCAATCATTAGTAACTGGCAGCTATCTGGACTGTTTTTTGTTTGGTTGGGTTTCTTTTTTGGTTTGGTTTTTTTTTTTTTTTTTTTTTTTTGGTTTTTCGAGACAGGGTTTCTCTGTGGCTTTGGAGTCTGCGCTGGAACTAGCTCTTGTAGACCAGGCTGGTCTCGAACTCATAAAGATCCGCCTGTCTCTGCCTCCCGAGTGCTGGGATTAAAGGTGTGCGCCACCACCGCCCGGCCTGGACTGTGTTTTAAATGGCAACTGAACTCACACGCTTGAGGGTTGGGGTGATGGGTACCATCTTCAGTCTGTTGACTCACAGCCTTGCATGAGCCATCCTACTTTGGGGACATAGACTGCTCAAGTTATTTCCTTGCTTCGGTCTGGTGTGGATGTATGTGCCTGTAATTCTAGCACTTAAGATGAGGAAATTTAGGTCATCTCGGGCTACATAGTGAGTTCAAGGCCTGCTTGAGCTACATGAGGCTCCGTCTCCAGAAATAAAATCTTGATAGCATACTCACCATCGAATCCCACCATCAGTTAAGAATCGTTTGTGCCCTGTTTGTGCCAGTCTCCTCAAGAACAGAGATCAGGATTTCTTTCTTTCTGATTTCTTTATAGCTTTTTTCTGTGTCTACATGAAACTGGGCTTCTCTTTATGCTTGAAGAACTGACCAGGAATTTTAGAGACCCCTCCACCTGCTTCTGTCGAGGGAATAGAAGCTCTCCCTCACCCATGCAGTGCTAGTTTTGTTGGTGAATGTGGAACCAGCCCACAAGAACTGTGATATAACATCTTGAGGTTCTTGGTGTTCCTGGCCCAGGCTGAGGACACAGGGGATATAAACTCAGTGCTCATACATCCCATGATGCTCACCGATTATTCAAGAAATTCATGTCTCTTTCATGGGCCCAGAACTGAACTAAATACTGCTGAGATACCTGGTCGGTTAATTAGAATGATACAAGAAAATGCAAAGAGCAGACCTAGCAGAGCATGGCACCACGTGGAGTAATTGAGTAGCCTGAATGGAAGGCTCCTGTGCAGCTGTTATTAGCCAGGGCAATGCAGAGTTGGCAGGCTCCGAAGTCAGTAAATCCTGTTCTGAACATGTCTTGCCTCTGTGACCAGCAGGACATAGACAAGCTACTGTATCTCATGATGCTTCTAGGCTTTTGTTTTTCTCCCATCTCTAAATCAGGAGCCATAACAATAGTACCTACCGCATGACACAGAATGTAAACACAGTGCCCGCCTGGCACAAACCATCACATTCTCACTCCTGGTCCTCGGGTGCCCCCTAGTGCTTGTGCTGTTGGGGACTCCCCAGCATCTGTCATGTGGGTTGTCTGATTCCATTTCATTCCATGACTAAATCTCAAAACTCTCAATGCCAGAAAACACAGCCAGTAAAACTTGCTGTACAGTTGAGGGAATTGAGTCCCAGAGATGTAAAATGACTTGGTCGTAACCACACAGACATTTAATAATAGTGCCAGGACCAGAAAGGAGGTCATGTGATCCATATTCCAGGTGCCCTAGGAAAAGCCTCAGGAAAGACACAGAAAGTCGTAAAATGAGACTAGAGGAGACAGAAAGATGCACATTATACAGGGGAAGACAGGCCACATATCCCAGGCAGAGACAGAGATAGACAATGAGCAAAGAGAGGGAAACACACTTAACCTTAACCATGGAAAGCATTAAAGCGGGTGCAGCTGGGGAGGAAGGTGAAATGAATGTGTAAAATGGAGAGACAGACAAAAGAAAGAGCTAGAAACCTCCAGCAGGATGATGGAGAGCAAGCCAACCTCTGCCGTCTGCCCCACAAATATTTCTGGAGTTAGACCTTGCCAAGGTAGGAATATTTTGTCCTTTAATGCTTGAAGTAAGAGTGAAGCAGAAATATATAATCTAAAGATGTCAGTGGAAGAGATTCTATTTAAAACACCTGCTTCCAGAAATGGCCTGCCTCCCTTCTCCTGGTCCCAACAGGTGTCTTCTCAGCTTCCTTTCTCCCTGCTGGGTTAGGTGAATGCTGGAAATTCATCTTAAAGGTACAGCTAGAGTTGGATTCATTAAACTGAAGAAAGGGAAGGATGCCTGCTATGCAATTGGTATGGGATATTTTTCAGCCTGGTTTTGTTTTTCAGTTTAGTGTAGAACAATATTGGGCAAGAGCAATGACAGCATCCATTACAGCTTCACCCATTCTCTGCCCTGAGCCTTTTGTGGTCCTGTTGCTTCTCTGGCTTCCCGTGTATGCAAATGGCCAGCTCCAAGCCCACGTAGATCTCATACGGCTGGAAGGAACAAGGAGTAACTAGACATTTATTCTTTCTGGGAGAAGTAAATTGCTTGTGTGTTTTTGTGGTCAGAGAAACTGTTTTGGGAAGACCCCAGCAGGTCATCCTGCTCTGCCTCCCCTTCTTCCTCGCTGGGCTTTTGTTTTGAATGATGACTCTCTGAACTTTCTAAAGGTGTCTTTATACTATAAAGCATTTTTGGAATGTCTACTGTATGCAAGTCTCTGTGCTAGAAGTTTGAAGCACCTACACCGGAGAAAGGATTGTGCACCTTAGGACTTACTAGTGGCATGCATTCAGGCCAGACAGCAAAAGAATGATGGCCTGGTAGAGTCCAGCAGAGTTCCCTCTGGTGGGGATGAGAGTTGCACTGTTTCTTGGTGCATAGGCAGGCAGAACAGGTATAGGAAGTCTGGCTAAATGCCTACCGCCGGCTGGAAGAAGGTGGGTCTGTTCTCGGTGTCATGAATGGGGCAATGGCACCTTTGAGGCTCCTATGGCCTCCCCTAAAAAGAACATCTTGTTTTTAAGCGTCCACTCCTATGAGCAAGATTTAGCTTGCGTGACGGCAACGTTCGGAATTGATAAAAAGTACTATTAGAACCAGACTTCCTGAACTGCAAAGGAATCTTCCTGAATTAATTTTCCTGGTGCCTCATGTGGAAAATTATAGATTTTACTTTGTTGACTTTGTTTGCAAAGAAAAAAGTTGCCTGAAAGAGATTTGTGAGTATTCAATTTCGGATAACCCGTCATTTACCAACTGAAGTGACTGTAGCTCTTTAATCAGATGAAGCCAGTTTGGCCGTTGAATAATCCAATTGGCAGTATTATGTCATAAAAGCTGAATAAAAAGCGAGTATTGCAGGTTGCCTTGAGAATGATCAGCAATAACAAAAGGGGGAACCAAAACATGGTGATCTGGAAATTAACTTTTCCTACGGAAGAAAAGATTGATGTCTAGGAATGAGAGGCTGGCACACCTTGTGCACACAGTCAGCTCTCAGAATGCACATCTGATGAACCATCTTCAGGACTTGAAATGGACTGTCTTTATGATAAGAGCGTTGGGAAGAAATTCAAACATCAAAGGAAAGATTAGTTCCAACTCTTGAGACTGAACTGTCTATAAAAGCTGCATTGTTCAGAGTTCACCGGCTCTAAGAGGAAGTATGATCGCATCTAATCCCTTCACTTGCTTCTCCTATTTAATCTCCCAGCACCATGAGGCAGGTGGCAGTTTGGCCTCCATCTTTCTGAGGAGACTGAGGCATAGAAAGGTCAAGTACACTCATTTCTTTCTGATCCAAAGCCTGCTGGCAGAGCCCAGCCTCAAACCCAAGTCAACTTGACATCAGAGCTTGTGCTGTTAGCCTCTCTGCTGCAGGGAGTGGGAGTAAGACACAGCCTGGGCCAAGGGGCTCATCATTTAGTGCTAGAATCACTGATCAAACAGCCCTGCTGGAGCACTTGGTTCCATAGGAAGAGATTTTCCCAGATTTTCCCAATGTTGTGTAGCTACTGACAGCCTCAGACTGACCCTCAAACTGTCTGTACCACAAAAACCGTCAAAATCATGCCTTGACCCTGTTCCTTGGGTCCTGTCATTTAAGAATTTATCTTAATTAATCTCTACACCTATTTATCTATACTACAAATTACCCCAAAATACCCATTCCCAAATCTTATTTTTCAGTCAGTGATGTTACCTCAGCCTTGGTGAGATTTTCCTTTGTAGAATATATTTGAATACTACCCACTTGCCTGTGGCAGTAATTAGCAGTTTATTTCTCACTTAAATTGTTAATGGTGATAATCCACTCATCAAGATATTTCCAGGTAAAAAATACATGATTTTTTTAGGCAGAATGAAAACCCAGCCAGAGTACCAGCAGGCTTTGCTGAACCTGAGGCAGGAGGGAAGGTGGGCAATCACTTTCTGATTGGAGTGAAGATAGGGATATTTCCATTTCTCTGTGTCCTCATCCTAGCGGACATGCTCCATCCTTTTCCCCTATAGGAGGAGGCAGTGGGTACCTCTCCTCTCTTCTTGGTCTCTGCAGGTTAGAGACTGGCTGCATGTATGTGCATATTCCTCTTCTGGGCATTTCATGATTCTCTCCTACTCTCTTCCTTCTGGATTCCTATTTTCCATCATACACCCAACCTGCCCTTCTCCCCTCCCCACCACAGCCTTCTTCCGTGTCTTTACTCTGTGTGTGTGCGTGCTTGCATGTGCATGCATATGTGTGTGCTCACGTGCTTGCATGTGCACGCATACATGTGTGCTTACATGAACATACATATGTGTGTATGCTTGCGTGCTTGCGTTTGCATGCATGTGTGTGTGCGTGTGTGTGTGTGTTAGTGAAAACTCTATTCTGGCTGGAGTGATTCTCCCAAGATGAGGATTTGCAAGGAAGGCCCAGCACTTCCACTGTTGTGTGGGAAAAGTTGGTTGGAGGATGGGAGATGGTGAGAGGAAAAAGTCTCTTTGGAGGGGGTTACTGACCCTTTAGACTTCCCTAATGCAGGGCTTGCAACATCTTTACTATCTTCAATATATTTTTAATTATGCTTGTAAGTAATGAGAAAGCCATTCTTTAGGGTCACCTCCCGTGCTTAGCAAATTCAGACCTTCACATGCTAATTTTAGGGCACTGAGCACCAGGCTAAAGGACTCATGTTGCTACTCACAGGGAATTATGGGAAGATTGTGAGCAGAGGAGAAGCAAAGTCAGAGTGAACTTAAGTAATCTGATAGGTGGGCTGTGTAGGAGGGGGAGTAGGGGGAGAGTGGGAAGTTACAGTAATGGAATGTGGCAAGTGTGAGCAAGGATAGTTGGGCTCTGTGGGTCTGAAAGCATTTATGTGAAAATTACTAAAAAGTGTTCTGTGTGTGTGTATACACACACACACACACACACACACACACACACACAGGAGTCTGGGGGTGAGTGGCGCTTCTACTTTAAAAGAATCCCAGAGATTCTGGCAGCAGTTTCAAGCCTTACTGGGAAGAAGGGGGAATCTATAAACTGGCACCAGACAGAGGAGGGTCTTTCAAAGAAGTTCTAGGTCCCCAGCTTCAGTTCTCCCTGGGGAAAGAGGTATAGGATGTCTGGGATGTCAAGGTCCCAACTGAGGAAGACTGAGACATGAGGTCTTCGGGCTCTTGGCTGCCTTCTACCTGGCATGGACCTGCCAGTAGGAAGAACTGCAGCTCTCAGGGGAAGGACAGGACAGATTGAGTACCTGCTAACAATCCTTAGCTCAGCCCACCCAGAAAAAATCGTGGCTTCTCCTGCCATAGTGTGACATTTATTTTGATCATACTTGTTTCAAATAGAGGACAAAAAAACAAGTGAGTGACTGGCAGTTGAGCACTTGAAGTGACTCCTGCCTGCTCTCAAGTCTCAGCCTGACTGTTCTCCTTTGGAAACAGTGCACAGTTTGCTGTGTGAATAGACGAGAATAGTGACCTGATGGGCTCTCCCAGGCGCTCTTGTACACTGTGTGTACTTGAGCCTTTAACAACAAAATATGTCCTGATGCCTGCTGGTGCATAATTGCTCCAGAGTGATGGCTTTCTGGGTGGATGGGTGGGGAGCTGGGGCACTGGCACATAGGAGTTGAGAGGAGAGAATTCTGTGGTATACTAGAAGCCCTTATTTTACCATGGACCAATTGAGTATGCAAACATAAAAGCCTATTTTCAATAAGGTAATTTATCAGAGAAAGTCAGATAAGGGGTCACAGGGTTGGGATTCTGATTCAATATTTGATTGCAAAAGGCAGCCATCTCCTTTCAGGATTTTTGCTTCTGTCCATGTAGGATGTGGTAAAACAATGTTTCTTTTAGTTCACTTGTTCATTTATTTAGCATTTGAAAACACAGCAATGAACTAAACAAAGCCCTTGCCCACATGGAGTTCATGTGGGTGGAAATAAAACAGGGCTCAAACTAAACAGACATGTATGTGTTGCACAGCTGTAGTGAATGATTATAGGAATAAAGAGCTGAATAAAAACACTTAGAAGAGGGTCCAGGTATGTAGAACAGGGCTACAAAGTCCTTGTCACCAAGAATACTCCCTTTAGTTCAGTGATGATCAATAGTTTCCTTCAGAAGGTTATTCCCCTCCTCCTTGGCTACTAGAAGACTGCCTCCTGCCCTGAAGAACATTTCCTCTTGATTGTATGTTAGATGGAATAAACACAACTAGACAGAAAGAAATGGGTGATTAAGAAACCATGTATAACTGGTTCCCAGATCTGGTTCAGCATGTGAACATCTCTTAGAAAAGGCTATTCTGGGCAAGCACTTATTTCTGATTGAAATACCAGGGAAGAAGAATGGAGCAAGAGTTTTTACAAGTTGTTATTAGACTGTCTCGTTGTTGAAGTGGTGAGTCTGGGCTACTCTAGTGATTATGCTAAATTAGGCTTGGAGTGGCTCAACAGAGAGAGCAGAAGCACAGCTACAGATGTATGTGGTAACCTATGGCCACAAATGTTCATCACCCGCCCCCTAAGCAGGAGGAGCAAGCAAGGAAGTTGTGTGGTGGAGAAAGAGGAGGATCAGACTCAGTGTGAAAACCTCAAATTCTTCCATTCTCCTAGGAAAGACCTGTCAGGTGGGGCAGTGACAGGGGACAGAGAATCACAAAGAGGCAAGTTTGAAAGCAGACTGTGAACAGTAGGGATATGAAGGACGTTTACATCCACCCCAAAGGTCTATAGGGGAAGCATCATTTTGAGTATAGTCTAGTTGGGAATATACTAAACAACCACAATGTGTTTAGTGATGGCCTGAGCTGAATTCTGGAATTATGAGGAAGTTGCAATCCCTGGGGAAAGATAGACCTTTGAGCCATAATTGTGAAGGGTTTTTTTCTATGTGTATTTTTTAGTTTTTGTTTCATGATGGTGTTTTCATACCTATGTGGCCTTATACTTCATTCCAATTAGTAATTGTGGTTTGAACAGAATCAAAGGATTCGATATGGTAGTACAAAATGGTGTGTATGGTAGTACATGCCCATAATTCCAGGATGTGGGAGATGGGGTAGAAATATCCAAAATTCAAGGACAGCCTTAAGTATATCTTGCGTTTTAAGCCAGTCTGACATGACATTGTCAAAAACAACAACAGCAAAACCCACCAAGTCATAGAAAGACAAGAGCCACTTACCTTGGATAGGTTAAACAAAAGTCTAGAGAGCAGGGTTTAGAGTGGTAAGACAGAATTTCACTGGCTAGTTGAGAGTGAGCAAGGCCTTCACAGATGTTTGGGCTTTATGTACCAGGTTAACAAGACTCTCAAAGCTACACCACAGTCAAGAACATAGGCATCAATTCCATTTAAGTCTGAGGTTGTGTTTCAAAATGGATTTAGTGTTCCCCTCTTTTTTATTTTTTAATGGCGCCCCATACATTAATGATGTAATCTTTTATTTTTGATAGTATGTAAATTACATCTTTGAAACCAGAGGCACAGCTTACCACATCAGATTGACAGTTGTCATTAGAAGCTATTTTCCACTCAAATTCAGGGTGTCAACGGTCACTCTCATTTATGAACATACCACTGCATGCGTGCGGAGAGAGATCCTAGGAAGTCAGCGTCTCAGAGCTAGCCTGCCTTGCTCCTTTGATTGTGTCCAGTGACTGCCTCCCTCTGTTCCCAGCAGTCTGTGTCCCTGGGGATTGACCTTACTGTTATCTTCTCTGTCACCACCACATCCAGCCACACAGTCCTGGCCATAGGTTTTTCCAAATCTAAACCTCCATCAGTCTCATCAGAATTTGAACTTTTGTCTCATTTTCCCACCTCTTCTCAAGCTTCCCTCCAGTTGATTTTCCATAATCAAAGCCATAGCGTTTCCATGGGGGATCTGATGGTGTCTCTCCCCTTCATGCCTTTTCACTGGATGGTTATCAAAATAGTTACTAGAACCTACCATTCAGCACACCATAACGCATTGCAGTTTTGTTCAGACTTCTCTGGGCCTGTTTCCTATTTCCTGCCTACTGGAGCTATGCATGTGTGTGTGTTTTCCATGTCTATCTTAGTTAAGTAATAGTGTCTCTCAAACCACAGTAAAAACTCATTTCTTCAGAGCCCTTCCCCAACTCCATCTAGAAAGCACCTCAGCAACTAATGAAGGAGTTGTGTGATTTGGTGACTAGTGTTTGTTAGCCCATGGACGGAGCACTCATGGCTGTCTCTAATCTCATATCCACGGGGTAGCTCTAGTGCCTGCTTCTAGGGCCCAGTAAGACTAATAAGTAAACGTAGGAATATGTGAATATTCTTGTTCCATTCTTCTCTGCTACTCAAGGACTCTTTAGATAAAAACAAACAAACAAAAGACAGCATCTCCGGTGCCAGAAATGCTTAAACATCAACTCAAAAGCCATCATCACATCTGCATGGCTCTCATCTTATGCCAACCTTGACTATAGTTTATCATGGAGTATTTTTAATATTCTCTTCTAGACAGACAAGGGGAGCTAAGCAGGGGGTTGTATACAAGGGATGCTTTTGGTGCCGAGTTATACTCATGGGATCCAGAGTATTTTAGCTAAAGAACTGATTCCTCTTCATTCATTGATATTCAGATTCTGGGATCTGGCTTGCATTTACCAACTCACCAAAAACTCAAGGGTGTCCGAATTCCGGAGCTGCATGCCAAATTTCAGTGTGTGGTGTACCTGTCAACACTGTCTACTGAGAAGCACATTGCCCTGCTGTGCAGGTCTGCCTGGGAAACTGTGTTACACTGAAGGTCATGGGTCAGGATCAAGAGAGCTTGTGTTATACATGTGTGTATCGGGAGTAAAGGCTCTAGCTGAACTATCGGAAACAAAATAATTAGAAATTATCACTTTCAATAGCACTTTATCTATTGGTTGTATGTATGTGTCCTTAAGTACTTTCTCTGTAAGTATATATAAAGTTATTTTATTAATTTGCTTAATCATTTGCTTTTATATTTGCTTGATTTCCACGCTGTCCTTGAAGGCTTATTTAGGTTACATGTATTTTTCTACAGCTTCAGATCTTGGGCAGAAGCTGTACTGAGTATTCTCAGTATAACATCACAGAATAATTGAAGCTACGTTAAACTGAATAAAAACCTCTCAAATATGAAATAAATAGATTTTTGAGTAATAAAGGCAGAACTAATTAAGTAAACTAAGTGTCCCTGACTGAAAATGAATAGCTGCTTTAAGGAAAGCAGAATTACTTTAAAATGAAACAAATTGCTCTTTAAAAAAAGAAAAGGCTTAGAAATTGTAGGATCATTCCTCCACCCTGCATGGGATGAAAACAGGGAGGTCTGTGTGAACTAGTAGGTTGAAAGCATTCCTCTTCAACCAGTATGGTTTAGAAAGGCTGATTTTCTTAAAACTGCTGGAAAAGTAAAAATTAGGAGTGACTGTGGAGATAATCAGCTAGTGAGGCACTTTCCTTGACCTGAAGACAGAGCCTCTGAGCTCCTTTCCTTGCTGCATGTTCAGGGTTTGAAAAGGCGGAATCTAGCACAATTGTAGCTGTCTTCCCACAAGCGGACCTCCAGGGTCTCTCTACATATGTGTGTATAGAGCCAGAGTGTGTCACCTCCAG
>JAQHUG010000063.1:1562827-1574313 GCA_028555095.1 Dicrostonyx torquatus
GTGTGTATAGAGCCGGAGTGTGCCACCTCCAGGGTTTCTCTACATATGTGTGTATAGAGCCGGAGTGCGTCACCTCCAGGGTTTCTCTACATATGTGTGTATAGAGCCAGAGTGCATCACCTCCAGGGTCTCTCTAAGCACGTGTGTATAGAGCCAGAGTCTCCATTCCTGGGGCTGGAGAGATGGCTCACCTTTAAGAGCATTTGGTGCTCTTGCAGAGGATCCACTGAGTTCAGTTCCTAGCAGCCACACCTGGCAGTTCACAGCTACCTGTAACTCCAGCTCAGAGGATCTGATGCCCTCTCTGGCCTCTGTGGGTACCCACACACTCTTGGCATATAGACACAAGGACATACATCACATCAAATAAAAATCCACATACCTAATACTTAAACAGTCATGAGCAGGCTTTCTTTTCTAAATTATAATGTATGATTAATTACTGGACTCTTTGTGCTTATATTTGGACTTTGTTAGCCTCAATTCTGCACTCCCATACATCTCTCTCACTAGCACCACCCTAGTATGGGCTTTTGAAAGTGATAGGGAAGACTTCAAAAACTCCCATACTTTGCATAGTGCAGACATTAACTGGCCTCAGTGTTCAAATAAGTGACACTGGGCTGGATTCTGTATAGGAAGAGTTCACATGTCTGCAGCCTGTGGAATGGTTGAGTCTGCTTCTGTTTGCCACAGGGAAATTTATTTATTTATTTGTATTATTTTTTAAAAAGCACCTTTAAACAAACCTATTTTATCTGAATCACTCTCCAGAAACTTCCCCTTAACATTTGAGAAGGCTGTTACATTATTAATTGGATGCTTGGTTAGAAGCCTGTACTGCAAGAGCAGATGGTCCCGGTGGCATAGTGACGGGCATCACAAGCATGCCTGTACTCTATAACCCTGACTTAACTGTATCCAGCATCAACTCCCCAGCGACCAGGCAATAAGCTGCCTACCCTTTTCCCTGGGATACGTTCTTATTTGTGAGATGACAATGTTCTTTTAAAGCTTTGTCCCTCTGCATTTCAAGATCTCTGTGCACCGTCCCAAGTATCCTTTAGGAAAGCATCTCTCACCTTAACATCTCTCTCCTCCCTCTACTGTAGCTACTATTACTCCAAGCTTAAACATTATGGAAAACACCTTTAGGCTAAATTGCTAAGCCTGTGAGAATATGGAGTTTCTACTGCATTCTAACAAGATAAATACTCTAGGCCTTCGGATGCAGAGACCTTAACCGGTTTGTTTGTTTGTTTGTTTGTTTGGTTGGTTGGTTGGTTGGTTGGTTGGTTGGTTGGTTGGTTGGTTGGTTGGTTGGAGAGAGGTGGCAGGAAGGCAGAGGTGTTGTCCTTGCAATCACCTATGTTGAACATCTGGCTTGGGGTGCAAGACTGAGCCTCCAGCGTCCAACAAGGGCCTGTGTTGGGTGCTATGCCATGCTGCTTTATGGTAGAGTGAGGAGTGAGTAGCTAGTCGTGCTTCACTGCTGTCACCTCATTTCTTATCAGTATGACTGACTTTACTTGATGGGGTGGAAGCCATGAAGAAGTTCACCTGTGTCTGGTAGCCTGTATTGCTCATTTCAAACAATGGACTGGCATGTAGGAAACCCTGAATTCCATCCTCAGCACCAAATAATAAAAATAATAGCAACAAACAGGAATAAATAAAATAATGGAGTGACTAGGGCTTTTTTCTTTTTTATTGTTCTTATTGTGTTATACATTTTTCTCAGCTTCCCCCTTCCTCCTCTCTCCCCTTCTACCCTCTCCCATGACCTGCACACTCCCTATTTACTCAACAGATCTTATCTTTTTCTCCTTCCTATTTAGATCCAGGAATGTCTGTCTCTCTTAGGGTCCTCTTTGTTGCCTCTGGGGTTGTGGATTGTCAGCTTGTTTTTCTTTGCTTTATGTTAGGGCTTTTAAAACCAAAAAAGTAAAGGGAAGCTAGTCTAGAGACCAAAGTGACTGAGATGAATTTACTTTAGGGCTGGACTATTCCATTGCCAATGACTTGTGTTCACAATGGTGCAGCATGAATTCTAATTGGTATTAATAATAAAACCCAGAGTCAGATATTAGGGGGTGAAAGCCGAGAGATCAGAGAAGCAGTGCAGCCAGTTAACCTCTACCAAAGCCTCAGACTAAAGAGGTGATCGTGTCTCTGCCAATCCTGAGACTGCATACTCAGACTGCATCTCCAGACTGCAGTGAGCTCCTGTCTCCTCCCACCTTATATTCCTCTCTCTGCCCAGCCATATCATTTCTGTCTCCACCTCCCTAGTGCTGGGGTAAAAGGCATAGGATCCCACGTACTTGGATCACCTTTATGGGAGCTCTGTTTCTCTTGTAGACAGATTCAATCTCACATAGCCCAGAGTGTCCTTGAACCTGTGGAATGGTTGAGTCTGCTTCTGTTTGCCACAGGGAAATTTTTTATTTATTTATTTGTATTATTTTTTTTTTTAAAAAAAAAGAGTGTTCCTCTGCCTCTGTCTTCTGAGTCCTGGGATTAAAGGTGTGTGCCACCACTCCCTGGCCTCTATTGGCTTAGCTCTGCACTCTTATCTTCAGGCAAGCTTTATTTGTTACGGAACAAACAAAATATCACTACACAATAGGTTAGGCATTTCTATCTGAACTAACCTGGGCTGGGGGAGTAGGATTTAAGCAGTTGTACGAGGGGCCACTTGTCTTTCCTTCTGAGAAATCATTGTTTCTGTCTTCCTTCTCTGGCCAGGTGCTGGACTGGATTGAAAACCACGGTGAGGCCTTTCTCAGCAAACATACTGGGGTTGGGAAGTCCTTGCATCGAGCACGGGCACTACAGAAGAGGCATGATGACTTTGAAGAAGTGGCTCAGGTAATATGCTGTGCGTGTGTGTGTGTGTGTGTGTGTGTGTGTGTGTGTGTGTGTTGAATAGAAACATGTTGGGTTGAGAATCTATGTCTGCTGTTCTGTCTTCCTGACTAATATGAGAAGGCCTTTGTCTTCTTTTGGAGACCACCAGTTGAGTGGCCAATTCAAGGTCTTAGAAACTCTTCTTACCACTGTGATTTTTAAAAACAAATGTCTTATCCACAAGGTGCTGCTGGCAGGAGGGTAATGCTGTCAGTCCCATCGTCAAACCAGGGTACCTGCTTTGGACTGTCACTCCTGATAAGTGGGAGCTGAAACTACTCCAGCCCTGCTTGCACAGCTGTGTACCATCTGAGACCAGAAGAAGGAGATGGGACCTGCTTGTCAGCCTTGTGCCTACAGGGCAGATATGCTCTAAGACTGCGCCTAGGGTCACTTCCATCTTTGTTTAAAATTTACTCCATATTCAGTCTTTTAGCTGAAGATACACATTAAAAAATAAAATAAAATAAAATAAAAGAGCACTGTTTTCAAATTTGGGCAAGGACATGGCTTGAATGGCTGGTTATTTGCCCACTTCCAAAACTTAACCTGACTCTGTTATATTTGTCTATTGGGATAGTTTTCAAATAGATCCTGAAAGCCTTCATCTTCAGGATGCTGCACAGCTGTTTGTTAAAGGCATGATCAGCTGCCATGGAAAACAAACTCTTGAGGATAGGATTAGGCCGGGTGTCCAAATGGAACGTATGGGTCAGTGCACTGAAGTAGCGAGGGTGACAAAGCTGTGTCTTGTCACAACACAGCTTTAGCTAGAACTGGCTGTGAGCCTACCAGCAGGTGGCCTACAATGTAGATGCTACCTGAGCATTGTGCAGAGCCTGGGCCCTCATCTTGGAAGGCAGCCAGCCCCCTGCAGGTTCTAAAAGAGGTCTTACCGAGGACCAACCGAGGACAGAAGAGCTATGGAGCATTACTGTGTCTCTAGGGGACCTTCAGGAATAGGAGAAAGGAAGAAGAGGAGGGAGAAGAAAGTGGTCAGACAAAAGACAGGAAGCCCTGTTTAAAATCATCTGGACTCAGGCAACGGGGGTGGTGGGGAAAGCCACATGTGAGAACCTTGGCATGGTGACAGAGATATACATGGTATACCATTGTTAAAAAAAAATGCAGATTCCTAAAAAGTTTTAAAGTAGAATTACAGTAAGATCCAGGAGTTCCATTTGGTATATTACTAAGAAGAGTGAAATAGGGGTATTGTACTCCCATATTCCCAGAATTGTTATTCCCAATAGCGCAAAGGTGGATGCAGTACAAAATCACATTCACCAGAGGATGAAAAATGAACACATGTGATACGTACATACAATAAATTATCATTCAACTTCAAAGGGGAGGAAATGCTAGCAGGTGACAGAGTGTTGGTGAAACTTGAAGCCTTACACTAAGAGAAGTAGACAGTCACAGTAGGGCACATGTTGCATGGTTCCACTCTTATCTAGGGAGCCTGGCGTAGCCAGGTTCATAGAGATAGAGGAGATTGGTGGTTATCAGGGAGTAGGAAAACAAGGATATTGCTGTGCTGCAAAGTTTGGGTTTTGCAAGATGACTTCCTAAGATACGTGCTTGTGAGGTTGCAAAGAACTTTACACTTAAAACTGTAAATATGGTTTCAGGTTGTGCATATTTTACTCTAATTTAAAATATAATATTTTGGTTTTTTGAAAATTTTATCTACACGGTATATTTTGGTCATACTCACTACCCTTCTCCCAGACCCACTCTCTACCTCTCCACTGACTCCCAACTTTGTGTCTTTTCTTAAAATAAAGATAAAAACTCATTGAGTCCATATAAGTGGGTATGGGGACATCCACTGGAACATTGTCTGCCTACAAGACCACACCTTTAAAGAAAACTTGACTCTTTTCCCCAGAAACCATAGACTGTCAGTAGCTCCTCTGCTAGAGACAAAGGCTCATGAGCCATATAAAGACATTCTGCAGGACTAGCTGTGGTTGATCGAGGTTGTGTGCATCCCTCTACAGAGAGTGGAGCCGTTGTACCTGGTGGTGTCTCAGAGTAGAGGCATTCCATAGTTTGCCTGATCCTCTTCTCTGAGCTGGGCTATATAGTCCAGACCCTCCTTTTTCTGCAAGGATGTCACAAAAGACACCTTCAGCCCTGACCTAGCTCAACTCTCCTTAGTGCCTTCTCATTGTCTGTAATGGGCTACAGACTCGAAGGCATCTCCAATCTTGGTTTGTAGGCCTCAAGAGGCCTATTGGCTTTTGTGTGTTGTTATATTCAAATAAGTCTGTATCCACTAGACTCTCTTTCTTCTGACTCTTCCACAAATGCCTGATACTCCTAATATCTGGAACAGTGCTTTTCAGTTATCAAAAGAGGCACACTAACTTAAACTCATACTACAGGGAGAATGGACATTTTGAGTTATGAATGGAATGTCAGCTTTGTTTTATAGAAGACAACATGGAGGCTCAGAAAGTTCTTTAATGTGGCCATATCACCTTGCCATTGGCATATACAGTATGTGTGGCCCAAAGAAAGAATGGGGGAGTGGAGAAGCAGCTGTACCATTCTGTTTTGCAGCCATTGCAGCTTTTCTCTGACCCTGCCAATGAATTCTTTCTATTTCCCTACATGGGCTCTCTGATTGGATCCTATCTTTTTTCCCACAGAAGGTCATTGTGACTTCCAAAAGGCTCAGGAGTGTGTCCTCTATAAAGAAGAGTAAGGTGGGCTAAAAGGGAAGAGCCTAAGCAAGGGTCATGAGGTTTGGTGAGTGGGCCAGCAAAGGTGGAGGTTGCAATTTGAAAATTAATGAGACCTCTCTCTTTGTCCCATCCTCACTCTGAACTATTTGAGCCTTTTAGCAACCTTGAATTTACGGTTTTTATAAGAAGATTAGACCACAAAAAGAGCAAATGGACTGACTACCGGTAGCCATGTGCCTGAGATGGGCTTTGCTCTGTGGGATGTGATTACTGGAGATGAAGACAGAGCCATCCCGCAGGAAAGGATTGTTTTTCTTTTGCTTCTGGTCTCAGGTGAGGACTATTGGAAGGAAGTGATATAAACAAAAAGTGTAACTTTGTTTTTAAGATAGAATCTCTCTTACACAGCCAAGGCTGGTCTGGAACTCACTAGTAGATCAGGTTAGCCTCAAACTTGTTCTCCTACTGATAGCTCCTGAATGCTGGGATTATAGGTGTGTGCGAGCCCAGAAAATTCTTGGACAATGATAGAGCACATTGACAGAAAGCCATAGCACTTGCTCTGTGTTGTTTGGTGTTGCTGTGGGAAAAATGGTCAGGGAGAATACAGTTGGTCCTGTGTCCACACCTCATGTTGTAGACTAGCAAACTGGGGGTCACTTATCAGCAGTGCCTTAGAGGGCTCTTCGAGCCTCATCATCTTAGGAGGCTTTGATGTAAGACCGACATGAGGACTGAGTTCTGAGCACTCATTCTCTGTATACAGGTTTTAAGCCAGGTCAGGGAGAGAGCTACTACATCTATTGTGGTTCCCAGAAACTTGGTTTTCTGAAGGGAAGAGCCAGTGCTCAAGCGAAGAAAGTGACTAACCCTGAGGAGAGCTTGAAGGGCAGTAAAATCCCTGAGCAAGTGCATCTGCACTGTAGTATGGTGAGGTGCCTTTGATTGGTCACCCTGAGGTAAAGACAATTAAAGCAACTGCTCAAACAGTAGTAAATTCTATGAAGAATTGGTGTAGCCGTCCATTATTTACCATTTATTTGGAGATAAAGTATTTGAGTGTCCAGCCATCCTGCAGATGGCGCTGTTGGAACAAGCTACACAGGGGAAAGGCAGCAGTCCCTAGAATCTCCAGGATGGGTGGGGGCAGAGGCACTCAAAGTACAGGTCTTGAGGCCCTGGCAGGGATTCTCCAGGGAATCTGTGTCCCCAGACCTTCTGATTTAACATCACTTGACTTGCTTTGCTCCTACAGAAGATGTGACACCATGATACTGGTAGAAGTATCCCTTGATCCTGGGGGGGAAAAAAACTCATTTCAAGTTGTCGGTTAACTCACTAAATGACACAGCCATAGAATAAAGCAGATTTTATGAGGCATTTGTATTCTTGGGGTACATTTTCACTGGGATAATCCCATAGTAGCATGATTGTCGTGGGTAGACGTGCCCATGTCTTTCCAGGATATGGATTGGAATATGACACTGTTGTATTGGCCTGAGATACTGTGCTATGTGGTGGGAAAACACTCAAATGCCCATGGTTTAGAGAGCAGCTGTGCTGCCCTGAGAGCAGTCTGCTTTATGGTCTCATTATCTGAAAGGCTGGATTTTCTATAAGCCTAGGTAGTTCCAAATTAGAAGCATTTACCTTTGAATTTACATTACCTAAGGTCTCAACACGAAAAATCCCATTTGAGCAACTAAGCACATTTAAGTAGCATTAGTGCACTAGTTTGGAAAGAATAGACAACTTAAAGAAATAATAAAACATGGACGCAATGAAGTAATTCAGTCAATAAATCTCCAGTTAGTTGTTTTGCTGTATGATGGCCTGTTTTCTTCTCAAACATGAATAGAATATATTTAAAATCCATTCTGCATTTTAGAACAAAATAAAATATGTGGAAATAGGAGGACTCTGGTGGATCAGCATATCTTTAATATCTGGATATTCAGTGTCATCAATGAACCTGTCGTGCTAAAGGCAGATAAGCCAGGGTTGTGCATAGGAATTAAAAGCCTGTGTCCTGAAAGTGGCCACTAGCCATCATTAATATCCATGCACCGTGAAGTCTCAGTGTTGAGCACTGAGACATACATTTCTATAATCGAATAAAAACACAGCAAGCATATTTAGCTCTCTCAAAAGTTTCGTCTTAAGAAAGGAAAAATTCTCCCCTTTGGAGTTTTCAAAGAGAATTGTGGGTGAAAGCTAAGAAAAGCATTACTTCATCTGGTGATCCAGTAAACATGGCTGGGCTGCCGAGGGTGGCGTGGTGACCTTTGAAATCAGTTGCTCCTTTCTTCTGGCCGAGATGATGACCGTTTATAGCAGCTGCAGATGACAGCAGATGGCAAAGGTGGGAGAGCCTAAATAGGTGCCTTTTCACACTCCAGCTTCCTCGCAAGGACGAAAGGTTTTTAGACAGATGAAAAAAATCTAAAGAAAAAAAGCCAAGCATATGTATAAAATTTAATGTCATGAAGTTGGCAAGTGGAAGGATGTGAAGCAGCCTTGCCCTTTGGATTTTGTGTGACATTTCGGATGGATTCGGGACATTGCCTTGCCTCTGTGGACCCCAGGGAGAAGTCACAAGCTTGAACTGATGGAGAAAGGATCTTGTGACCACTCTTTGGGGGCAGGGGACGTTTTAAGTGTGGATGACACCCAACCCAGAGGCCTGGAGGTCATTTTGTTTATCTCTGATGTCCATAGTTGGGCTAGGAGCCACTATTGAAAATATTATGGGAAGGTCTCCACTTGTCTCTTATCAAACCTGTGGATTATCTCCCTCTCTTTCTACTTCTTGCACATTCAGAAGACACTGGGGCTGTGTTCCTAATGACTTTAACATGCTGGTGTTTTTAGCTCTCTCTCCATGTGATGTAGTGACTGGCAAAGAAGCGAAGCTTTGGGAAACAAATGGCTGTCTGTGTGAAGCGTGTTTCCGAAAGTTTTCTGGACCGTGTCTACCAAGTGAGCATGGTGGGCTCCTGGCTGGAAAGGATACCAATTGTAAGAGAACCCTGCTGCTCTGTGCTGCTCTGTGGATTTAAGTGAATTTGAAAGAAGTTCATTTACTGGGAAAATGACCCCAGTAAAACCAATACCAGAAATGCCTCAGGCTCCACACAGGTAGTATAGAGAGAAGCACTGTGAAGATCATCTTGGGCTAAAAATCTATGCCTCAGCAAACAAATCTTCAAACTGCACTTGTATTCTTTTTCTAAAAACTAACCTATGGCATAGGCAGCAAGTAGCACACTTAGTCATTTGACCCAAGAAGACAAATGTATCAGATTTCCCTGTGGCCTCAGTGGATCAGCCCCTTAACTAGAAAAGTGACCCGCGAAGAGAAGTCATGGTTGAAAGAATTCGTTCCAGTAGGAGAGGGAATATGTCAGGGAGTTCTATGCATTCCATGTCCTCATAAAGTCTACAGCCTGAGAGTAGTAAGAAATATGAAGAAAGGATGTGAAGACACAAGAAGCACATACACACAAGCCATGTCTGCGCCATCAGATGAAGGCAGTGAGGATGCTACTATTCTGATTGGGTTCTAGTTCAGGAGGAAACTGTGGTGGCGATGGGAGTTTTAATCTAGCTTTTCCTGGAAAGTTTGTGGTGCTGCTTTATCTTACACATACACACGCGCACACACATGCACATACACACACTCAGTTAAAATGGTAAGAGAAAAAGATTCTACATAGTAGAAAGTAATAATTGTGTATTTCTTAAAAGCCTGAAACACTGTATGCTGTTTCAACTACCAAAAAAACTTGGTCTTTAGGGGACAAGGGTGTAAATGATTCTTGGCACACAGAAGCATGGTAAAGGCTTTTGAAATATATTATAAACTAAAATAGAATCTTTACATCAGAAATAAGATTTTTTTCTAAAATCTGTCTGTTTAGATCACATATAGTATACCTAATTCTGAAAATTACACTTTTAAAAGATACTGACAAAACATACTGCAGTTTTTGGAAGGCTGCAAGGATTGAGAAGTTAAAGTAATTTGGATACATCCAGTTTCAGTAAATGATTTTGTTATAATTTGAGTGTGAAATGGCCCACTTGGGGCTCATGTATTATTTTTATTAAGTCTAGGTCATGAGGTGGTAGTGCCATTTGGGGAAGTTTTGAAAACTTTGGGAGGTAGGACCTAGCTGGAGGAAGTAGGTCACTGGGGGCAGTTACTTGGTGACTGTTTTGTCCTTGGGTCCTTCCTGTTTCTGTCATTCTGGTTCCTGGCCATCATGGGGTAAATGTCTTCTACAACATCCCACCTCTATGATGATTACCAAAGTCTCCAACAGACCATTTTTATTACTTAATCTGAAAGATAATATACAGATCCTGAATTTTCTTTCTTAGTATTTGATCTCATTGAGCTATTACCTCCTTTCCAAGTTCTCTTCCCCCAGCCTTGGATGATGGGCTCCTGCTCTTTTGCCCTTCCACATGGTACTTCTTACATTCTTCGCTGCAGCATCAACTCCTCAGACCTTCTCTTCAGGCACATGCCTGAATGCTTTATAGTCTTTCCTAGGTTCATCTTCTGTCAGCTCCCAAATACTTCTTCCATCTCGAATCTCGCCCTGAGACCCATATGCATAAACTCATTGGTTTTCTAGACACCTCTGTTTTAATTTCTCAAGGAGAAACTCCATGAGTCCATTTCATCATCTCCTTTTTACCCTTTCCAGGCATCTGCTTCTTGTATTACCATAGTAGTGGAGGGTACCAGCTGCACAGTTAGTCAATCTAAAACCTAGGACTCATCCTTGACTCTTTCCTTGCTCTCAACTCTCATTGAGGTCATTGCAAAGGCTTATTGACTCCACCTCTTTTTTCCTTTTTTAATTGTTTTTAATTGAGCTATATATTTTTCTCTGCTTCCTTCACTTCCTCTCCCCTCCCCTTCTACCCTCTCCCATGGTCCCCACGCTCCCAGTTTGCTCAATGACTCCACCTCTTTCATGAGTCCCTTTTCTTTCATCCACATTGCACTGCTTTAGATAAGAGTCTCGTTGTCTGCTGAGATCACTGTCATAGCTTCCACTTTGCTTTATGGTCACAGTCACCTTACATTCATGCCCACACTGATACAAATTGATTTCTAAAACTATACATCTCATCATGCTGTTCTTAGTCTATAAGTTTTGGAGGCTGTCTTAGTTTGGGATTCTATTGCTATAAAAAGATACCACGATCATGGCAAATCTTATAATGGAAAACATTTAATTGGTACTGGCTTACAGTTTCAGAGGTTTAGTCCATTATCATCATGGCAGGAAATGCCAGTGTGGAGGCAGAAATGGTGCTGGAGAAGGAGCTGAGAGGTCTAATCTTGATCTGCAGGCAACAGGAAGTGAACTGTCACACTAGGCATGGCTTGAGCATGTATGAAACCTCAAAGCCCTCCTCCACAATGACACGTTTCCTCCAACAAGGCCATGCCTACTCCAACAAGGCAACATCTGCTCCAACAAGGCCACACCTCTTAATACTATCACTCCCTAGGTGCCAATTAAAATGCATGAGTCCATGGAGCTATACTTATTCAAGTTACCACAGAGGCTATAGATGATTTCCCATCAACCTATCAACAAGGGATCTTACTCATATAGTAGACCCTGGGGTTTGATTACTAACATCCGCCTGGTGGTCCCAACTATTTGTAACTGCAGTTCTAGGTGATCTGAAGCCCTCTTCTAACACCCATGGGCACCAGGCACACATGTGGAATGCATACAGACCAAACATTCATACACACAAAATAAAATAAATCTAAAATAATGTTAAAACCTCATGAACCAATCAGTCTCCCACTGCTTTGTCTGACTTTGCGTCTTAGGATTCCCCATTCCC
>JAQHUG010000063.1:1581743-1602345 GCA_028555095.1 Dicrostonyx torquatus
CACTCCCCATTCCCCAGAGCCTTAGCCCTGGAGCCTGCTGCTTTGTGAGGTCCTAGGACCCCACAGCTGGAAGGGGGAGCTGGGCTGGGCTTGGAAAAAATCCAGTACCCGGGCAGGGCCCTGCGCCAGAAGCCCCTATTCATTCTTGAAACTCATCATAGATTTCTAAAAAATCCCGGAGTTCACTTGGTTCACGCCAGGAGCTCCTTTCTTAGCCTCACGTCATATCTCTGCTGTGACAGTCATGATTAGCTTTACACTAGTCCTGTGTCATAGCCCTGCTGTGGCAGTCTTGGTTAGCTTTATACTAGCCCCGTGTAAAAAAATCTGAATTTTTTAACTTAAAAATAAACCACTGCTGATAAGAAACTGGCGGTTCTTACTAAGCCCATTTGCTCAGCCTTACTCAGTTTCTGTGTTGTTTTCCAGAGGACATTTTAGCCACCTCACTCTATTAGCTAAAACAGGGGGAGCCTGCATGGTCCAGGCTGATCTTGGACTCACAGTCTTCCTCCTTCTACCACCTCCCTAGTACCTAGATTACAGGAATTGTACCTCCACATTTGGCCTTTTCAAAACAATCTTAAAGGCCAAAATGAAACAAAAAGTAAATGTTACATACTGATTTTATATTCAGTATCCTAATTTTGAATCAGAACAGCTCATTATATCCAATATAATTGTGTTTATAATATGTTGTGTTTGATGGTTGCCAGTTTTCTCTTCTTGTTAAGATGGCCAAAAACAAAAACAATAGCAATCATAACCCTCCCCTGAGTACTTTTTATGTGTTGAACACTGTTCTAGTTTTATACCATATTTTTTCTTTGAGAATTTAAAAAAACATATTTTGATCATATTCATCCCCTAACTCTTCCTGGGTCCCCCCATCTTCCCCCTCACCCAACTTCATGTTCTCTCTCTTAAAACAAAACAAAAACAAAACCCATAAACCCATAGAGGTCAATTTTTGTTCCTATATATTCTTAGGTGTATGGCCTGCCTTGAAGCTTGGTCAGCCTAACAGGGATCACACTCTTAGAGAAAATATACCCTCCTTCCAGCAGCTAGCAAATGCCGATATTTACTCAGCTTTGGGTAGGGCTTCATGCCCACTTACCCCTCTGCCTCCGTGAGGGGTCTTGTCTGCTCTGAGCTTGTGCAAGGCTTTCTTGAGCTTGCTGTCACAATTGCTTTTAGTTCATATGTGCAACTGCCCTGCTGGTCTGGAAAACGCTGTGGTTTCCTTGTTGTCCTGGCTCTTCTAGTCTTTGAGAAGATCCCCTGAGCCTGGGAGGAGGGTACAGTATAGATGGCCCATTTAGAAGGAGCACTCTGGAGTCTCTTACTCTTTGCACACTGACCAACTGTAAGTCACTGTGTTAACTGTCATCTACTGCAAGAAGTCTCTCAGAGGAGAGTTAGGAGATGCACTGCTTTATGGCGATAGCAATAAGCCATTAGGAGTTGTTTTAGTACTATATCCATTTAGCAGAATAATAATAGTAGGTCCTCCTGTAGTACATGGCGAGCTATCTAGCTGCAGCTTCTTGGCCCTGTTCACAGTGCCAGGTGTGAGAGTGGTTGGTTACTTCCATTACATCTGGGCCACTATTGCGCTAGCAGCACATCTTGCCTGGGCAGTCATTATTATAGCTTACAGTGCTCCCAGCTGGGTAGGATTGCTGTTTATTTTTCATCTTCAGTTGTGTGCCTATCACCTTACAGCACTATGAGAGCTACAATGATGGATGAAGCTACTTCTGTTATCTTCTTCAATGTCTTCAGGCTTTTATTATAAAAGTCATCACTTCCTTAGTTACATTTGTTCCAAGATATTTTTGAGGATATTATAAATGGGTTTGTTTCCCTGATTCTTTCTCTCTGTTTTGTCATTTGTATATATGGAAAACTATTGGTTTTTGTGTGCTAATTTTGTATCCTAATACTTTGTTGAATATGTTTATCAGCTGTAGAAACTTTTCTGGTAGTCTTTCTGGTCTTTCATGTGAAGAACCAGATTAACTACAAAAAAGAAGATACCTTTACTTCTTATAAAGATACTTTTATATCTTCATAAGTATCTTTATAAAGATACTTTTGCCCTGTTTTTGTCCCCTTAATCTCCTTCACTTCAAGCACTATATTGAATATGAGTGGAAAAAGTGACCATCATTGTCTTGTTCCTGATTTTAGTGGGAACACTTTTTGTTTTCCTCTCTTTAGCATTATGTTCACTGTAGACTTGTGTATTGCCTTTATTATGTTGTGATATGTTTTCTGTATCATTAGATTCTCTAGGACTTTTATCATAAAAGATGCTGGATTTTGTAAATTGCCTTTTCTGCTTCCGATCATGTGGTTTCTGTCCTTGAGTCTACTTACATGGTCGCTGACATTTATGTTGAACCATCTCTGTACCTCTAGGATGAAGCCAACTTGGTTATGGTAGATAATCTTTGAATGTGCTCTTGAATTTGGCTTGTAAGACTTTTATTGAAATTTTGCATCTATGTTTCTCAGAGAGATTTTGTCTTTATTTCTTGAGTCTTTGTCTAGTTTGGGTATCAGGGTATGATTGGCCTCATTTTTTTTTTAAATGGTAGCTGTCTAAATTACTTTTCTATTGCTGTGAAGGGACACCATGACCAAGGCAACTTATAAAAGAAAACATTTAAATTAGGGAGCTTGCTTATAGTTTCAGAGGGTGAGTCCATGATCATCATGGCAGCGAGCATGGCAGCATGCGGACAAGCATAGTGCTGGAGCAGTAACTGGGAGTTAACAGCTGGTCCACAAGCCAGAGTCAGGGAAGAACAGAGTCTGGGTCTACCATGGGACTTTGAAATCTCAAAGCCCACCCACAGTGACATGCCTCCTCCAAGGCCCCATCTCTTACTCCTTCCTAAAACAGTGTACCTACTGGGATCCAAGCATTTAAATATATCAGCCTATGGGAGCCATTCTTATTCAAACCATCGGAGTAGTGTTTCTTTTCTATTTTACCAAATAATTTGGGGAGTGTTGTGTTAGTTCTTCTTTGAATGTCCTGTAGAATTCTGTGCTACATCCATATGGCCCTAGACGTCATTTAGTTAAGAGATTTTTTAATTATTGCTTCTACCTCATAGTTGTTATGGATCTATTTAAATTATTTACTTCATCTTGATTTAATTTTGGTAGGTCATATATATCTAAGAATTCACCTGTTTTTTTTTAAAAATTCTCCAGTTTAGTCAATTTTTCATTTTGTTTTCTTCTAGTGGATAGAGATTTTTAAAGTGTTTCCTCGTTTGTAAATGTAATAAAATCAGAGGCTGAGCAGAAGCTAGAGGTGAGCCTGCATGTGGGGAAGTATGCACAGACCCCACAGCAACGCCATTTTCCAAACTTAAGAGACTTGGAACCTGCTCTGTGATAGAAGCATGCAAGAAGAAGTGAGAACTGCCAATTACTGAAGCATACTTTAGCGAGTAAATCTTTCATCTGATCCTTGAAGCAGAGTTAGTGTTAATATTTTCCTAATTTCCCAGCCTAGGAGTTTGGGCTTAGTGAAGGAAGCAGGATCTGAGCCCAGCAGGGTGTCTCAGAACCCACGCTTTCAGCATGCATTCATTTGGAGGAAGCAGTCAGGCTGACTCAACCCTGCTTTGGGTTGTTTTTCTAAAGGAAGTTTCTATGTTATTTTTGTTTATCTCTTATTTTTAATTATGAAGCTACATGTTTTCAATATAGAAAATTCAGACAAGCAAAAAGGAACAAAAACAGTCTACCCACCCAGTTGTCTTGACTGTCTCACAGTTGCTAATACTTGGTGTTTATTTGCCCAGATATTTCTCAGTTTGTGTTATGGGTATATTTCCTGGCTAGCTTTTCTAATGAAATCGCCATGGTAATGAATACATGCTATTTTTTCTTTGTTGACAAAGTCTTTAATATAAAGACTTTTTATTATTTTCTAGCTTCTAGTAACTTAATAGGTTATTAAAGCCAGTTATAATTGTAAGGCTCCAAACAGAAGCAAAATGAACATTGGAAACAGAGGACCTGTTTTGAGCTTATCATGGAAAATCTTTTCCCCCAAGCCAGACATGGTAATACATACCTGTGATCTCAGTACTTGGGGGAGGGCTCTGCTATATATTGAGGCCAGCCTGGGCTACATAAGACCCTGCCTCATAAAAAGCAAACACAAACAAGTCCTTTTCAAGGGCAAAGCATCAGAGAATGGCGATATCCCCTACAAGACCTTCCATGTTCCTCTCTGCAGGCATGCGCATTAGAGATCTGTAAAGATTGTGAGCCTATAAACCTGGCTGGGGAGTAGTGCCACTTGCAGTGGAGAGGGAGGGTGCATTGTCAGTAGTGAGGTCTCTAGCCCCTTTCTTTCTCCTAGTCATTGCCATTGTCTTCCTCCTCCTCTCCCTCCTTCTCTCCATTGCTTTCTTTCTGCCTCCTCTCCTTCTCCTTTACCTTCATGCCTCTTCTGTATGAAGTGTGGTTTCATTCAGGTAGACAGTGTCTTCCACAACCCTGAGACCTCCACGAGGCAAGTCCTTCCTTGGGGTGACACTCAAGGTGACAGGAGTAAATCTGGAGTGTCTGTTCTTAAAGGAAAGGGTATTTGAGTGAGTGGGGAATCTGGTGCAGGCAATGAGAATAAAAAAGCAGACCAAAGACCTGAAATGAAGGGCTCCTAGCAGTGTTATGCAAACCCCAAACTGCATCACCAACCAGAACAACCCGCCAGGCAGATCTGTACCTTCTTTCTCTGCCAGTGAGCAACTAGAAGCATTTTCGTAAGCCATTTGTTTGGAATAATTTTCAGAAACTCACTGCCAAGTTCTGACAGGAACAAATTTGAGCTCTTCCACCTGGAAGCCAGGTTTAGATAAAGGGGTCTGGGTTTTTACAGCCTCCCGGGGGCAGCTGGGGGGGCCATGCTAGCCTCATCAGGATCTATGCCTGTATTTTCTTTGGGATGCTCAAAGCAATGGCTAGGCTAACACCTTGCCTGTGGAGTTTATGTTGAGATTGATAGACAGCTGTCCTTCCATAATCTAGGAGCACAAAATTTGGGTAGCCTCAGCTCTAGTTACATAACTCCATGGTGTTTCACGTTGTGTTCTATTTTGTACCATATATCTTAGACTCAACAATGCCAAATTCAGACTGAAATAGCTCTGGTGGACTTCAGTCCATCACATGCCCAGAATTTGAAAATATCATCCAGGGAGGAGGCAGTGAGAAAATCTAAAACAAGAACTCCAAACCATGTGATGGGCCTGCTCCATTTTCATTTCTCTTCTCCACGAGGCTTGAACTCTGCCTAAAATTATGTGTTTGGGTCATTCTCATTTGCTTAAAAAGCTATAGCTAAAGAAGAAAAGGTTATTCAGATCGAGGCTTTGGATCAGTCAGACTTTTCTGTTGCCGGTAGAAAACACCTGACAGAAAAACTTAGAGCAAGACCGTTTATTTTAGCCTGCAGTTTCTGAGCCCAGATGTTTCTGCATTGTGAAACAGAGCATCCTGAGATGTGGGGTAAGATGGCCATCTGAGATGCACAGAGAGCGAGAGCTTCTGCACACAAGGGCTTTTTCCCACCCCTTTCCATTGCAGCCCATGCTGCAGGCAGTGGGGTAATGATGCCCTCTTAGGGCCCTTTTTCCCTCCGTAAGGAATCCTGTCTGGAAACATCCTCACAGGTGGTCCTAGAAGTCTGCCTTCTAATCAGCTAGATGCTTTCCAATCCAATCAAACTGTCCATCATGCCTGGGATCTGTCTGGTCCACCTGCTGTAGCTTTCACTCTGGTGAGAGTTCTGCAAATTTATAAGGTTAGAAAGAGTTAAAGTTTGGGATTTACTCAAAAAATTATATGCTATCATGGCTTCAGGGGATGACACTAGATGTGTGATACCAGGTGACTTGAACACAGGACAGTTTTCTAGGTTCTCCTTTTCTTTGCTCTGTCTTTTCTGTGAAAGCCATTTGAACAGTGAGTACCTCAGTCTCCCTATCTACAGAATGCCAGTTACTGGTTCTTCCTGATTTCTTCCCTATATGGGGACTAAGCTTCCTTAGGATGGATACAGGGATTGGGACATGTAGGTAGGAGGCTCAGTGCTGCCCTACAAGTAGCATAACCTTGCAGAGCCTCAATTTCTGCATCTGCCAAGTGGGAATACTGTCTCTTCCATTTTATTTGAACTAGGCGTTAAGTACGATAATACACTTAGTAGCACTTTAATACACTTAGCACACAGAACAAATGTAAATCGTTATCATTGTTATTCAAGAGATACGGTGACTGGATGAGATCATGTCTGGAACCTACTCAGAAAAGACGAACTAAAGATACAGAAGAGATTGATGATATTGCAACAAACTTGAGAGTTTCCCAAGAGGGGGAATGTGACTCTCCGTCTGACTGAACTCTTGACACCCTGGGTTGCTTCACTGATTGAGGGCCAGGTTCCCAGGCTTGCTCCCTGGATTAGCCGGAATTCTTTGCACATTCTAAAGCTAAGGCTAATGATGTGTTGAGCAAGGATCTTCTTTGTTCTCATGTTTATGTAAGTTGGGTCAGTGAGACTTTGGGGGCAAAGAAAATGCAATGGAGAAACAGTACTGTGCTTTGTACTGGGGACAGAGGGTCTCCTTCCTCCATCTCCCTAACTCCCTGCACCTTCCACACAGTGACCCCTTTACCTGACCCTCTGACTCACATACTTGTCTGAGGGCAGCAAAGGGCGCTCTGCAGCCAGTGAGAAGCCCTTATCTCTTAACCTTTCACCAGGAGTCCTGGTGTCCCCTGACCATTGGGCCTGTCTTTTGCTTGGAAGAGTACTGCTTTTGACCTCACATTTTAGATTTTAAGATTGGCTCAAAAACTCATTTCCTAGTGACAATTTCTCAAGGCTTCCCCCATTTTGCCCTGGCAGCTTCTTTACCTAGCATGCCCCCGGTATTAGATTGCCAATTTGTACTTAGTGTCACACCTCATTTCTTCCAGGTCCGTGGAGAGGGGACTGTTACACATGATTTAATTTTATAGCGAACTAAGATTTCACCCTAAGGATCTCCTACTGAAATTCTACTTTCACGTTTACTGGTGCTAAATAATACACAGTTCTGAAATACAGTCTATACTTCCTATGCCTTATATACAGGCTATTGTATATACACCTCTCTTCTTGATGCCCAAGGGCCCACTAATTTCCGTGATGAGTAGAAATCCTGCCAAGGCTCAGCATGGACACGAAGGGTGTTTTCCTATACCTTCACTGATGGTTCCTTCCAACTCAGCAATACAGTGCTCAGGCTCCCTGTATTCAAAGGAACCTGACCATGAATCCACTCCCTGCAGTAGTGTAGGTCGCTCCTTGTAGGCCCTAGAGCACCTCCCTGTCCCATAGCCATGTTTCTCTCAGGTGACAATGATGTTTTCCATAAATATAACATTTTATGTATTTAGTGTGTTTGTGTATGAGCACATGTGCCCATGCACACACTTATGTACACATATAGAGGCCAGACAACAACCCACAGGAGTCAGCTCTCTGCTTCCATCACGTGGGTCCCAGGAATCAAACTCAGGCTTGGTACGTTATCTGCTGAGCTTTTCTACCAGCCCATAGCAATGGTGATTGTTTTGTTTTTGGTTTTTGTTTTTTGTTTTGTTTTGTTTTTTTGGTTTTTCGAGACAGAGTTTCTCTGTAGCTTTGGAGCATGTCCTGGAACTAGCTCTTGTAGACCAGGTTGGTCTCGAACTCACAAAGATCTGCCTGCCTCTGCCTCCCGAGTGCTGGGATTAAAGGCGTGCACCACCACCACCCGGCTCGTTTTTGTTTTTTAGAGACAGGATTTCTCTGTGTAGCCCTGGTTGTCCTGAAACTTGCTTTATAGACCAGGCTGGCCTTGAACTCACAAAGATCGCCCACCTCTACCTCCCGAGTGCTGGGATTAAAGGAGTGCACAAGAACTGCCCAGTCTGGCAATGATGATCTTTTTTTTTCTGGCAATGATGATTTTTTTAAATAGCATAGTCAGGGAGGGTAGTTTCTGAAGCTGGGTTCCACTTCTGGAGTGGATTCCCCTAGTCTGGGAGTCTCCTTTAGCTGGGTCATGCATGCACCACTGCACGTTTATTTTGCTAGTCTTTATATGCAGAGATTTAAGCATTTCAGTCCATGTGAGCTTGCCAGTTTCATCCCTGGAAGCACCACAGACCAGCATCATGCTTATCACTCATGCGGCTGTCAGCTCTGTGATAAAGCTTTGACAGGTGTCTGACAGTGATGAGGAAGCCTTCAGCCAAAACTGAGCGTCCCCAGGCCAGGAACCTGCCTCACTGATACGTGTTCTAATTTGACAAATCTCTCACTGGTTTTCTGGGGACAGACATATGAGGGTCATGTATATATGCCTCTGGCACTCTGCCAGGGAGAATAATTTCTAAGGTTTCTTAGGTGATTGCTTTTAATCCAATCTCCTTTTGCATGTATATATAATACCCTAACCATGCTTCTTCTAACTTATGGTGAACAATGTCACCAAATTCAAACTGGGAAAGAGGAAATTTCTGATTGAACCTGAAGTAAAATTTCCAGGCTATGTGATTTCACTGTGGTTGGCCAGACAGAGCACACCCCTCTCTAAGTACATTTATAATGATACTTTATTGGCATTTCTAAGCTCACTCAAATCATCATCCTTTGGTTGGCAGATGTATTGAATCCTTGCCTTTATCCTTTTAAACTCATTTTATTTTGTATTTTCCTAATTTTGAAGCAATTCCTTTTGGTTGTAGTATGTTGCAATGACACCTGAATTAATACGCTCCTAACCTTCTCCAGGTTCCTCATTCCACTACCCCAGATAATTGTGGCAAGCACATAAATATAATCTGTTTATTTTTATATTGATTAATTGCTAGGGAATACCCTGCAATTAAATTTATATCATAAGTGATTTTTCCTAATAGTAAAACCAATGCATGTTCATTATATAATAATTGGAAAACAGAAATAGTAGAAAAGAAAATTCACTGCTATTATTACTTAGAGATAACCACTGTCAATCCTGACCAACAAGTTGTACCCAGCAGAATACCAAGAATGCTTTGCTGGGACCCAAAGTGAACTCCAGTCAGCATCTCCCATTTGCCACCATGAGAATTCCCTCGGGTTCCTTTTCTTCCCTGAGGTTTCTTCTCTGTTATAATAGCATAACCTACCATGCATAATACTTCTAAGCTGACCCAGAACTGAAGTCATAATCGGTAGTAGTTTTAAAATAGAGAGTAAAGTTATAACTGTGGCTGCCTTTGTTTTGACTTCTTCTCTTAACATTTTAGTAAATCTTCTTCAGTTCTTTAAATGTTCCTTTAATGCACGACTGTGGTAGCTACATCATACTCTAACATGAGGATGTGACACCATAGAGTGAAAACCTTCTTTTCCAAATCTGCTTTATTAGTCCTTTGAGAATTTTATGAATGCATACCTTGTATTTTGATTATTTTTTTTCCTCCACTCTTCTTAACCCCACCCTCCTCTACCACTTTCCAACTTGTGTCCTCGATTTTGTTTTGTTATTATAACCCATCAGTCCTGTTTCCGTTGCCTATTTACTCAGGGTGTTGGGCCAGCCACTGGAGCATTGTCAACCTACCAGGGGACACATCCTTAAAGGCCAACTCACCCTCCCCTAGGAGCCACCAACTGCCTCTAGCCTCTAGCTCCTCAGCCTGGGGTCGGTGCTCATGATGGCCGCCCCTCTCCATGTTGGAATGTTGACAGCCACTTCTACTGTGAGTTCATGAGTGAGTGGCCCTGTCCTGTCCAGAAGATGCTGTTTTGATCCCATCTCCCTGACCTCTGTCTTATACGATCTTTCCCTTCCCTGTTCCATGATGACCTCTGAGCCTTAAGAGGGTGGGGTGAGCCTGTCCTAATTGATAAGCATTTAGGCTATCAGTGATTTGTAGTCTGGGATGGAACAATAAATGACTTAGCTGTTAAGAGCTGCTTTCAAGGACCCAAATTTGGTTCGCTGCACCCAGGTTGAGTGGCTCACAGCCACCTGTAACTCCAGCTCTAGGGAATCAGTGCCTTCTGGCCTTTTCAGGCACTGTACACAAACACTCATATATATACACACACTCACATATTCTCTCTTATATACACATAACACACATACTCTCTCTTACACACACTCACACATATACTCTCTCTTACAAACACATACACTCACACACATACACAATACACACTCATACACACTCACATACACACACATTCTGTTTTACAAACACCCACATACACACTCACACGTATACTCTCTCTTACATTCACACACAGTCACACTCACATACACACATACTCTTACAAATACAAGCATACACACTCACACATATTAACTCCCTCTTACATTCACACACTCACATACCACTCACACACACATACACACATACTCTCTCTTACACATGCTCACTTGCACACACACTCACACACATACGCACACCTTTGAAAAAATACAATTTGTGGTTTCATAAACCAGATACTGTATAGCTGAAGGTGACTTTGGACTTCTGGTCTTTCTGCCTTCATATCTCAGATTGCTAGGACTACAGGTGTGTACCATTCTATTTGTTTTTATGGGGTGCTGGGAATTGAACTCGGATCTTCATGTATGCTGAATAAGCACCCTACCAACTGAAGTAAATCTCTATCACAGTTTCATTTTAAAGAGAATCTTATTACATAGCCCAAGCTGGCCTCAAATTCACGCTCCTCCTACATCAGCCTCTTGGCAGTGGGATACAGGTGCTGCCCCTGTGCCAGGTCACCCTTGAATTCGAGCCAGGATTTGAGCTGATTGATAAGTGACTGGAATCAACCCATCTTGACTTAGGTACCTTGGGACCAGGCTCCACATTTGCTTTCTTTACCCACTACCAGCCCTTACTACTCTCTCATCCATATCCATGAGAGCCACAGGATTGAATGGTTTCTCCAGGCTCCAGCCATCTGAAAGAGTAGCAAAGAAACACTGAGAATTGGATGGCTCTCTTAACAGGACTTCCCCTGTGGTCTTATAGTTTTCAACAGGAAGGCAGTCTTGTCTGCTTTCCCACTCTGAGACATTTGTATGCTTCTGGAGATATATTTGGTTGCTGTGTCTGAGAAAGAGGTTGCTAAGGGCATCCTGTGGGATGGAACAGGATGCTGTCGACTGCCCTGCTATATGCAAGATAGGTGTGATATGTGCTTCCCAGGGCTACCTTACCAATGTGACAGAATCTGGAAGGACTGAAACAACAGATATGTATTTCCTCACAATTTTGGAGGCTAGGAATCCAAGTTCAAATATCTGTTGGTTGAGTTCTTCTTGAGTTCTGTTCTAAGTTCAAGCTATCCCTAGGTCCTTACAGTTGGGCATAGTGTTAGTAGTGGTCCTTGGCTTGTAACTATAACACTCCAGTCTTACCCTTCATGCCACATGGTATCTGTTTCTCCATGATGTCTTTTGATGTGAAAGCAGTCATACTGTATAATGGGTTATTCTATTATTATTCAATATAATCTTAACTCGCTAAATCTGTAGCATTATTCACACGAAGGTTACACTGTGAGGTGCTGAGAGAGCATCAACCTGTCTTTTTTCGAGAACTGAACCTGGAAGAGTCCTTCCAAGAAGGAGCAGTGCAACCCAAAACATGAGTTGGAGTGCTATTGAGAAAGTGGTCCTTAATCTGTAAAACACCCCAGGGGAATAGCTAGGATGGGAGGGAGGCGCTATATAGCCTGAGTGTTGATATTTTCTCCAAATTCCTACCTAATCCCCAAAATTATGATGTTGGAAGTGGGGCCTTTGAGAAATGATAAAGTCCTGTGAATGGCATTACTTCACCCATACCATGACACAGCAAAAAGATACCACATATGAACCCAAAACCAAGCCCTTACCATACACCAAATCTGCTAGCATCTTGACCTTGGACCACACCAACACCCCCAACTGATGCCGGGAGATTTCTGTTATTTAAAAGCCATGTGGTCTAAGGGCAGAGCAGTGTGAACGGACTAAGACTTGTGGGAAGGGTAGGGTGTGCAGGGATGCTGTCAGTAGAAAGACCAGCGACCTTAACCCTAAGGCTGTGGGTCACTGTCAACCTCTAAGATGTGACCACCCTGGCCTACAAGGATGTTTGTGATCCAGACAAGGGCAAGGGTTTGGATGCTACACCAGCTGGGGGTGCTAGAAATGTGGGCCTTGGCCTGTGCTTCTGACATTTTGTCATCTGACCCTACTGTTCCCTGGACCAGGCATAGCCCTCTGTCTCTTTATGGGTGGGGCAGAAGAGAAAAAGAAATCCACAAGCCCCGAAGTTTTCAGCAATACTTTCAAGCTATTTTGTCTCTCAAAAGCCCTGCCTTCTCCCTGTCACACCCACTGCTTCCCACGGACAGCCAAAGTTAGAATATGGAAAACAGGAAAAACAGCAACACTTGGAAGCTCCGTCTTTCTAGAGAGAACATTGCTTTGGGTGCATATCCCACCCACCTACCCACCCATATCTTTCTGATTGCCAAATCCTGCAGCAGGTGGCCTCATTCTGAGCCATGCGGCTGCTGTCATGCCACCTGCTTGCTTCTCTGGCTCCAAGGATTCCACAGGAGATTGACCTTCCACAGGAGCAGGACCACCGGCGTGCTACATATCTGCATCTGGGTTCTTCACCTTTACAGGAGTGTTTTGTGCACATTCTCATGAAGAGGCTTCGTGTCCCCACTCAGTATCTCACCGATTTGAGTAGAGTCGAGGCATGCATGTCAGGGGATGTGAGCAGAGGAGCAGAGGCAGGATGGTGAGCTGTTTCTCGGCAGCAGTATAAAGGCCAGCTGGCCACAGGGAGAGCCAGCTCAGTGGGGAGAGATCTTCAGAGCTTTGTGTCTTTATATCATGGCATGCTTCCACATTTCAAGCCCTCGTGTCCCCCTTGGTTTGTCCCATGCAACAGCTCTGGGCCAAGTTCCGGCTTTTAGTCTCTCTTTAGTCTATGCCATACTTCTTGTTTTCTGATCTCAGTACTAGCCCAGGCTCTCCCAGCCTTATCTTCCAGCTCTGTATTTGTCCTCCATTGTTCTTCTCTATCCCTTGAAGGAGAAATGTGGTGGGGTTGTGGGAAAGCCTTCTTTTCATTATGCCTCAGTCCCATGAGGGCAGCCATATTTTCTGGAATCTTAACTGGGCTTTTCTTACAGGCTGAACCTGATCATTCCTGTCCACTTGTTCTTTGTGACTCATAGCCACAGCCTCTGGGATTGGCCATGCCTTTACTTGAGAAGTACAGTTTCATTGTTGCTGTTTTAATGGATAACTTGCCTATAGTTTATTCTCAGTATTTCCCTTTTCCCCTTTCCTGAGAGCACCTAAGCATTCAGTTCTAGCCCATGATAAGACAAAATGCCTGAAAGTACCTTTGAAGACCAGTGTGTAAGTGGAGAGGATGATTGATGATTAGAAAGGAAAAAAGAATCAATGAAAGAGGGGATACCCTAGCAACATGCTGTTCTTTCATAGGGTTTCTAGGCCTAGACCTAGGATCATTCATATTTTTACATTAATGTATTACACACACACACACACACACCATGGCACATGTGTGTGGAGATCAGTGGACAGTTTGTGGAGTCAGTTCTATCCTTCCATCATGTGGGTTCTAGAAATCAAACTTGAGTCTTCAGACTTGGCAGCAAGTGCCTTTACTTGCTAAGCCATCTCAATGGCCTTTAGGCTCATTATTAAACATGCAGAGTTACTGCTATTGTTTGAATACTTGTCCCCTTCAAAATTCATGTTGAAATTTAATTTCTATTGTAGCAATATTAAGAGGTGGGGCACTCAAGAGGTGACTTGGTCTAAGGGCTCCATCGCCCTAGGTGGGATTCTTGTCTTTATGAAAGAACAAATTTAGTCCACTATTGACTCTTTTACCTTCTGCCTTCAAGTGACACAATGAAACTCAGAACTGTACACCAGTGAATTTCTGTTCATTATAAACTAATCGGGCATTCTGTTTATCATCAATAACAGACTAAGGGAGTTTTGTTTTAGGAAAATAAAACTTTAAAGAAGTTCAAAATTTTAAAAATAAACTGTTCATAGAAAAGGTGCTGAAGCATTTCAGATATGAAGAAGAAAACACTCTCTAGCAAGTTGAGATATATATGGGAATGGACAGGGTGATGATTACATATGTAAAAGTGATAAAGTTGGTGTTTAGGTTCCCAGAGATGATCACATTGCCCCAAGTATTTCTGTTGGGAAGTGTTGGCATCTACCACAGTTATTTTTGGTATCAATCCCAATTATAACTGAAGATTTGTATGGACAGTGTCCAACCTAAGGAGCATCTGGCTAGGACTCCTCATTAGATACACCTTATTTGGACATAGACGTTGCCTTCGTGGAGGCAGCTATTGTTTGCTTGCCCCATTCTTCAGAGCATGTAGGAAGATGCCCTTCTAGCAAATGCAGAGTGGCTGGTGAGTTCATCCTTGGTAGTCAGAACCGGCTTCCTCCTCTTTTTCCCACCATAGGCCACTCTCCCATTGTCAGTGCCCATCCCTGTAACTTCCACACAAGCCAGAAGGGGAACTGCCCAGTGCCCCACATTACACACTGAGAAACATTGTCTCTATTGCCCTCATTGATTATGGGGCGTGTGCTGCATCAGTACTATGTTTCAGACATATTAAATGCTCAAGTGAATCGCTTTAAATTTATCCTGGTAACCTAACTCCCATTTACAGGGAAGACATATTTCTAGTGTTAAATGGAGCTGGGATGTATCACTTACAAAGAACTCTTCTCCAGCCATTCATTCCAGGGATGCGCACAGCCTGCATAGAAGGGGAGAATCCATTTCAGTCCCTCCTGCTACATGGCGGAGATTTCAGTTTGAATGACCACTGAAAGGAGAGCAGTGGGCCCAGCAGGTGCCCTGATGGGTCCTGAGCTGGGAGTCCTTCCTGTCGGAAGAATGAGCTTCCCTCTGGAAAGCAGTGTGCACGCACCAGAGATGTGTTTCAGAGCCACAGCAACACAGGCAGCTGCCAGTACATGGCTCTAGTGTCACAATTAGAATTAGCCCAACAGAGTGAGTGTAAGGCAAAGTCATGATGGAAAGCTTATAGTGCAGTTTGGAGAAGATCGTTCAGTGAAAAGTTTTCAGTAGAGGTTTGAGGGTTAGAGACTTGGCTTGGCTTGTCATTACATAACATTCTAGAAATAAGAGACTCTCAACCCTCGGCACCTCAGATTTCTCATTTTAAAGAAAAAATTAATAGTACCTATCTATGCTTGACCCCCCCAAAACTTGGAGATTTTGTAGGTAAAGGCCCCAACACAAGACCAGCGTAGTGTGGGCACCTGGATACTCAACGCATACTATTTAGTATCTAATAGTGAGGAGATTTTCCACAGGTACTTTCATCATTAATTTCTAATTTAATTGTATTATAGCCAGAAGAAAAGGTGATTTGCACCCTCTGAATTTGCCATTCTGACACAAAATAAGCTTTGTCCTGGTAAATGTTCTACAAGCCCTCAGAAAGAATGTGCGTGCTGCTGGGGTTGAGCAGATTCTCAGTCCAAGTCAAGTAGGTCAAGCCAGCTGAGGGTCTTCAAATCAGCTTCCCTGGTTCTTACTAAGAGAGGGAATGAAACCTCTGGCTGTAATTGTGGATTTGTAGCTCTCTCTTTGCATAATTATTAGTGTTTGTTTCATGTTCTCTGAACCTTTGTTTTTATCCACATAAATGCTTAGCATTATACAGTGCACTTGATAAACTGATCCTTTGATCATTATGAAATGGCCTCCTTTTTTCCATGGTGATATCATTTACTCCCAAGTCTGCTGTATCTGGTGTTTATATAACCACACAGCTTTCTTTTGGTTATCGTGCTATTTTTAAATCCTTTTCACTTTAAACCTATTACATATTTAAAGGACATCGTGCTACATGGTATAGAGTTTGGACTTGATTGTTTTATCCAGAATGAGAGTTCTGTTTTGGGCTATGGTATTTTGACAGTTGGTACTTAATGTGGGTTTAAATCTTTTATCTTGTTTTTTATTCCATTTGGTTATGTCTATCATTGGTGATGATATTGCTTCTCCCTCCTCGGTTTGCCTTTTGCTTGGATGAATTGAATATTTTTCGATGATGGATTTTATCTCCTCCGTGAGCTTACTAACTTTTTGAATAGTTGCTTTAAGAAGGTAGGATTTTAACTTATCACAGTCATTTACAAGTGATACTATTTTTACATAGCATGCTTCCATTTTACCTTCTAGAACTTTGTGCTATTGTTGTCAGATATTTTACATATACTTACACTATAAATCCCACACTGGATTGTTAATTGTTTTTGCTTAAACAATTATAAGCAAAAGAGATTTAAGTGGTAGAAAAAAGACACAGTTATCAGTGTAGTTAGCATTACCAGTACTCTTCATTCTTGGATATAAAGGTGTAAATACAGTTTTCCATATAACACCGTTTTTCTTTCCTCTAAAGAATTTTCTTTATTTTTTGTGTGTATGCATGATGTGTGGGTGCATGTGTGTGTGTGTGTGTGTGTGTGCACATGCACATTCATGTGTGGATACAGGTACATGCTGAAGTACACATGTGGAGGTCCGAAGACATTCCAGATGTTGACTCTCACCCTTCCACTTTGTCTGAGATACTCTGTTCACTGTTACACACACCACACTAGCTGGTCCCAAGCTCCTAGAGAGATGCTCCTGTTTCCTCCTTCAATCTTCTATCCCTACTTCTACACTGTGTAGTTTTCAGTTTGAATGATCACTTTGAGACTTAAAGTTAATTAGAAATGCCCAGCCAATAGCTCAGGCTTGTTACTAGCTAACTCTTACATTTTTCATATTTCTTATTTCTTATCTATGCTTTGCCACGTAGCATGGTACCTTTTCTTAGTATGGCATGTCCAGCTTTCTCCTCTCTCTGCTTCTCATGACTCCTCTGACTCTGCCCTTCTTCCTCCCAGCATTCTCAGTTTAGCTCTCCTCTTAACCTTATGCTGTTTGTCTATTAGCCAGCCAGCTTCTTTATTAAGCCAAGCACAGCAACATATATTCACACAGTGCAAAGAAATATTCCACAGCAGTGGCTGTGGATGGCAGTGGGAGGTATTTGGAGAGAGGGTGCATAAGTGGAGGCCAGAGGTCAATATTGTGTGTGTGTGCCCCCTCTAATGTTCTCCATCCTATTTTTAAGACAGGATTTCACACTGAATCTTGAGCTTCTGAGTGGGCAATGAGGCCCAGAACTAGTGCTGACTCTGCTACCCAGAACTGGAGTTTTTAGATGCACATTGCCACACCCAAATTTTTCTAGGTCTTAAGCTCAGGCAGGTCCTCATGCTTGCACTGAGCCAATCTCCTCAACTCCTCATAGTTTCTACTGTTGCATTTTCAAGTTCAGTAAGCTTGTTTCTGCAGTTGTCTAATCTGCTGCCAATGTGACCTAGTGCCTTTGCTGTCACTAAGGGTAAAATGTTAAATGGCTCTGTTTCTTATCTTCTATGTTCTGAATATGTGAAATGCATGGACAGCGGATTATTTTTATTTATCATTGTTTAATATTTTAACATAAATATAAATTCTTGTGTCTGTTTTGAGTGATGTATCTTTCTCTTCACATGGGTTGTTTTCCACATTCTTTTTTGTAGTCCTGCAGACTTTTATCATTTTCTTTTCTATGCTAGATATTATAAAATTTGCCTTGGCCTTTGCTGAGTAATTTTAGTTTTATAAATCTCTTAAGTTCTCAGGGATACAGTTAAGTGGCTTGGGAAAAGTTTGATCCTTTTAAGCCTTAAAATTTGATAGGGAAGACCAAAGCAGCATGTAAATTTACCTGTTCAAAGCAAGACCCTACTGAGTATCAATATCCCATGAATCCAGAGGGTTTAGGGCGGCTGAGTGGTGGGAACAGGTACTATGTCTGGCCCTGTGTGAATCCTGGGTATCATTGTCCAGTCCCTTTCGGTGCTCTCTTTTCTAACCTCAGGTAGCTTCATGTGCAGAGATTGATCTATCCCAGAAAGGGTAAGGAAGGAACAGATTTTATTTTCATCTATAAAGCGCTATCCCAGTGTAAGGTTTGGGACATGATCTGATTGTTACAGTTGATAATCAAGCTTATTGACAGCTCTGCTCTCCCAGTGCCCATATTTCCGTGGCTTCTTTTACCTCAATGCATGTACTCCTTTGCTTGTTGTCTTTAAAATCATGTTGATTCCAGCCGTGGGGCTTTGAAAATAATCATGAGGTATCGGGGAGGTGTCCCTTACTGGTCCTGCACCTAGCCTGCTTTCCAGGATGCACTAGCACTAGAATAGAAAGAGTTCCTTCTAGGCCTCGTACCTTCTCCTCCCAGGGCATAAAGCCAAAGAACTAATTCTGTATTACTAAGGAAACTGACTCTTAACTACAGACAGATTTTTATCCAGTATCTTTTCCACCCTCTTGCTTTTAAAAGGCGTATCCCCTGCCCATCTGCTCTGTCCCAAGAAATCGGAAGCTCTGTCCGTGCTGCTGGAGTTCCTGTAGTTGTGGATAAATTGCCTAGAATGTTTCAGTACATCCCTAGGGAACAAACAAAAACGTAATGAGGCAAGACTCTAGGAGCGAGCTGAACTTAGATTTAAGAGCTAAATTATGGGGACTATTTTACCTGTCTGATGCAGAGATGTAGTGAGAGCAATAAAAGAGCCTGTAACCAACTGAATGACCCAAATCTGTGACTCAGGGGCTCTGGCTACCAGAAGCCCTCTATGAAAGACCCAGCAGCTGAGAGATCAAAATCCCAGCCCTGAATGTCTTTTTGGCATGTCAGGTGGGAAACATAGGCAAGGGCTCAAGGCCAAGGCATGGTTTGAAGATTGGGGCACTGATACATGCCAACAGTTATGTCAGAGTGAGGTTAAGTCTGGCCCGGGGCAGTACCCATTGTTGACTCGATGAGAAGGTGAGCTTAAGTCTCTTGTCAATACTTGTCCCAATTTCAGGTCAGTGTATGCCTTTGGTAATATTACAATTGCTATCCTCTAAATAGGTTCTTATTTTAAGAATGAACCAATGATAGGATCAGCTAGTTGGGAATGAACAACGAAACATGAGTTTTAACATGTAAAGTCTTATATCAGATAATTTATGGGGATCGGAGTAGAATATTAGAATTAGTGGGGATTGATTGATTTATTAATTTATTCACTAATGTTTATGGAACACTTTGTTGGTGCTAAGTAATAAGAAAAAAGATGAAAGACATCATCTGGTCCTAAAGCATAGGAGAATATGCAGGTACCATGGGAGTGAGGGACAGTATATTTCACTTTTTCAGGAGCCCTGAAAAGGAATCCTAAGTCAGCCTCCAGAAAAACAGTAGGTATAAGGGAGGACTTCCTAGAGGAAGTGATGCTGAGGCAGGGTGTTAAGAGGGGAGTGAGAGTCAGTCATGTAGAAAAACAAAGGAAGTACATCCCAAGCAGAAGAAATAGATGCCACAGCACACACGCTAGCCATTGCCAGAGGTTTTGGAAAGGCAAGCGGTTTAACTAAAGACAGTTTATAGGAGGGTGATGTGCATTAACGCAGAAGGGAAAACCGGGGTCAGATGAAGAAAGGCCCCATGCTAAGGCATCTGTCCCAAGTTGATGGGAAACAAACCACCAAACACTTTTAAGTAGGCAGGAGATCTGCTGGATTGAATTTGAGAAACTCTTTCAGGTAATAATCAGGGAGAAGGTTGGGCACAGACCTAGCCAATTTTAGTTAGGTTGACTCAGTTGTCTGGGCATTCGCACTCACACACCTCTATTCTTGTCCACTCCATAAACAGTTAGTAGATAGATACCCGTTGTGTACCAGACCCAGTGTCTGGCCTAGGAGTGCCAAAGATGAATAAGATATAGAACCCTCCTTTACAGGGTTCATATGACAATACAAGGTGGCCTGGGCACACATGCTTCCTTTACTGTGTGATAATGACTGTGGTACAGGATAAACATACAGTCCCCTGGGCATGAAGAAAGTGTCTTGTTTCTGGACCTTCCTTCTCTTTTGACAAACCATAGCCTATCCACAGACGTCTGCCTCTACTGTGGGAAAGGCAGGGCAGGGTAATGCTGGTTCTACCGTTTTGAAGCCGTGTACCCTTAACCAGCAATTCTATGTAGTTTATTCAAATGAGAAAAAAGTGAATCAATTCCCAAGTTATCGTGAGAATTAAAGGAGAACTGTGTATAAGTTTTAGGATAGTTCTTGGCAAGGTGAAAATACCTGCTTATTCTACCTATTGTTATCCTTACTTGGTAGTCATTTTCATCTTAGCACCTGTACTTTGTCAAGAAACTTCACCCCCCCCAATCAGACAGAGGTCTGATCTCCAAAACATAGAAAGAACTCAAGAAATTGGTCAGCAAAAGAACAAATAATCCAATAAAGAAAATGGAGTACAGACCTAAACAGAGAACTCTCAACAGAGGAATCTAAAATG
>JAQHUG010000063.1:1604323-1620175 GCA_028555095.1 Dicrostonyx torquatus
AAAAAAAAACTTGGCCCACAACCTCGGAGGCCTCCCTTACCTTTCCTCCTCATCTCTGCCTTTCTCCAATGGCTCTGAATGGCTTATTTCATTTGCTGTCTAGAGTTAACATTCTTTAGGTTTGAGGGGGAGAATCCCCTTTCTTTACATTAGGCTAGTCTGTTTGTTTCTGAACCCTATCTGGCTGACATCAGGACAACATTTGCCTTGAGTCATTGCTGCTCCAACAGTATTTCCTAAGAATGCCTTGGGACCTCCCTGGGAATTCCTAATCTCCAGCTTCTTGTCTTCAGTAATCAAGAAGCTGGGTCAGTAGTCTTCTGAGGGTCATCCTTGGTGTTAGTTTCTAGGCCATAATTCATCCCTTGACACTCAGATCACCAGGGAAAGCAAAACCAGTTCTGTACAATTATGGCTGTCATCTCTTTTGAATCTCGACTCACTTTGTATTTGCTGGTGACTTCTGCTTCTAGGTCCCCATAGCCAGTCAGCACCAGTTCCTGGCCATAGGGCAGTGTGCCGACCTGGGAGAGATAGGTAAATTTATGTGTGTCAGAGTCACAGACTGAATGTCATAATTGTATTAAGAGTAAATCGATGAGGAAGAGTTGTGTTCATGGTGCGTAATGTATTAACTACTTTAAAAGCTCTGGCTGCCAAAGTGATGAGCTTGCCTTTTGAAATGCTTGTGAGAATACCACCCTTTGTACAGACAGTGTCGGAGGCATGAGTGCACCCATATGTGCATGGGACACAGTAGCTCATGATAGTCAAGTCCACCTGCCTCGCTAAGCAGCTGGCAAGCATGCACCCTTCACAGGAGCATAGGAGCTAATCTATTTCTCCTCCCTCTGCTTGTGGCCTGCCTCCCTTCCTTCCAAGGAGCTAGTTCTGTTCCAAAAGATAAACAGCAGAGTGGTGGGGAGCTGGGGGTGGGGGGCAAGCAAACCTCTTAGTTGGTGTTTTCATGGTTCTCATACAGAAGCACAGAGCATCCTTGTGGATGTGCTATTTCAGACGCTGGCAGAAGCAGCCTGAGATGTGAGGACCATGAAGGGACTTTGTGAGGGGAATTGGGAGAAAAGGGGGTATGGAGGTTCTCACAGGCCTCCCTTCTTATCTCTAGGGATGCTGCACCTCTGAGACATCCCAGATGCAGGCAAGGCTCCTAACCAATGCCCGCTGTGTGTAGCAGCCCACTCCTTGCCTGCTAGGAGGCGAGGTGCCAGCTCCGCGCACTCAGAGTGGTGCCAGATCGGGGAGCTGTCGGCTCAGCGCCTCCCTCGGCCCTCTGTGCCCACTCTTCTGGGAGTCCCAGGGTGGGCTGTGAGAAGGCGTGAAGCTTGTTCCCTGGCTGCAAGTTGACTTTGTCTCACTTTTGTTGCTGGCAGAATACATACACCAATGCGGACAAGCTCCTAGAAGCAGCGGAGCAGCTGGCTCAGACTGGGGAATGTGATCCGGAGGAGATCTACAAGGCAGCCCGACATCTGGAGGTGCGCATCCAAGACTTTGTGCGCAGGGTGGAGCAGCGGAAGCTTCTCCTGGACATGTCAGTCTCCTTCCACACACACACCAAAGAGGTAAGGGGTGAGAGGCTGTGCTGCCCCGAGTGGGGGTGGGGAGTTAGTTGGCTTCCTGGGAAAGTGGACTGCGCTCCTACCCAGTGTCCTAAGGGCTATGGGAAAGTAGCCTTCAAGCACTCTGTGTCTGATAACCTGCTTTTAGGACACTACTAAATCCCCTCCCATCCTCTCTAGAGAAGGAAGAGCGATGGAGGCCGGTGGTTTTAGGGAATTAAACTGGAACATTCTGCCCTCAGCTCAAGGAATTTCAAAACCTTTGGTATAGAAATAGGAGGTTGAAAGAGGAACTATAAGAACAAAAATGTCCTACCACATAACCTGTTTCTCTTCATTGCTTCTTCCTGCCAGAAATCAATTACAGTAGTTTGATCAGGTGTCTTGCTACCAGGAGCATTTTGACTTTGCAAGTATATTCTATTCTGACATTACAGGTTTCTTAAAATAAAAATGTTATTACATTTATTTGGTGGGGGAGGAGTAGAATACTGTGTGTACCATTGCATAACTATGGATGTCAGGGGTCAACCTGCTCCAGTTGACTCTTTCCTTCCAGCACGTGGGTTCTGGGCTCAGACTCAGGTTATCAGACTTGGAAGCAAGCACTCCCACCCACCAAACCATCTCACTAGCTCTATTTTACAGATCCTTTAAAACATTGAGTCTTTGCTCAGGGTCAGGGAGGTGGGTATAAAACTGATGTTTACTTTGTCTGAAACAGAGATGATGGGCAGTAAGGGAAGTGGGATATTCACATCATCTGGATAAATCCAAGACAGAATCATTCATCACTTGGAGAAAGGAGAGGGGAGTAGTGGGGGTGGGGGATCCTGCAAAGTACTTGGCAGGGTAGAGGTCCCCTAGGAGGAGGAGGTGGCAAGCCTGTGATTGCTTTCCATTTCTGATTACCAAGGGGCACTCTGCAACTGAGTAAGTGGACAGGAAGGAGGTCCATTTAGCATCTTGTGTGGTAACATCCTTGGCAGAGGAACTCATTTGGTGGATGCGTGTTTATATTCCCCTAGGAATTCATTTTAATAGGGTATTAATTAAGGTTTGATTGCTGCTCAGGAAGAAAAGCAACCCTACTTAATTAAGTTGATTTTTGGGTTTGGGGAGCGCGTTAAGAAGCTGACACCAATCCATGGGCTCTTCTGACACTTGTCAGAACAAATGTGGGTCATTGCAGTGCCTATCAGGGAAAGCATGCAAAGATAATGTTTTCTAAACTGAGATTCTCTGGGCAGATCAAGCCCTGGTGAGCTCACTGAAGGTGGCTCTGCTTTATCTCCATGGGGCCCACAGTCACTTTCAGATGTGTGTCTGTAAAGCAAGGGGATTAACTCTAATCCGGGGCTTCCTGCCTGGCTGTCAGCTTGCTTGACTCTCAATGACAATCTCAGAAATCAAAGGCATGAGGATGCCCTTGTCATTAAGGGCCTTTGAGTAAAGCAATGGAGTATAAATGAACAGAGTCACACCCCTCCAGAGTAGGGTTGTGGCCTGTTTGGAGTCTGTCTGCCACCAGTTCCCATGGCAGTGATACTCCCCACCTGGCAGCCTGGTCTCTGGGAGCGCTATCTAGCTGCATCGGCTGGCTTCTGTAGTGGAATTAGAAGGCTGGGATTCTGTTCCAGATCTTCTCTTAGAAAGCTACTTGAACTTGTGCTGGTCTCTTTTGTCCCCAGCCCTAGGTTCCCTTCTTTATGAAATAATTTAAAAAGACTTGGTTCTACCATAAATCCAAATTCTTCTTCTGTTTATTTCATTTTTTCTTCCCCATTAGATGTTGATAATAATAATTAATAATCATAAGTAAGCCTGAAGTAGTGTAGGTGATTTTCCTCATCTCAGGTTTAACTCACTGTAAGTACAAACATTGTAAATGTGTACTGGGCTCTGGTGTTGTTAAATTAAATACCTGCTACTTGCCAAATACATCACCTTGTGTAATCTTTGTGATAACTTATAGATTTTATTAGCCATAATCGCAAATGAGGAATGCTAAGAAAGAGACTTGTCTAAGGTTATAGAGTGTCTCGGTAGTACAGCTGAGGCTTCAAGCACCTTCTGGACTCCTGTTCAACATACCAGATAATAAAATCTGAAATAACAGCATGGGAGATTGGGCATCTTCAAAGATTTCAGATTTGTGAGTTAATGTGCAAACCTGTGCATGCTTGCTTTTGTAACTGCTGTCTGTAGCTGTCTTTCTCTTTCTAGTCTCCACCTCTCCTCTGTTTCTCCTCCTCCTCCTCACTCTCCTCCTTTACAGGGTCTTGATGAGGAAGCAGGTCATGACTGAGAAATGTAGACTTGCTAGCGTTCTTTGACAACAGGATCCTAGTGGTCTCACCAAAAACAAAGAAATGGGAGAGGAAAAGAAAGGGACACCCATACTGCCACACATATTTTCATTCACCCCAGTTCTTTGATGAAGAAGCTCCCCTGTTCTGATGAAGGACTCCTGGGGTTTGAGTCTCCAGGTTGTTTTATACCTCTCAAGGCTGGCCACCTCACAAACCTTGTAAGGCCCTTCCTTGGTGCCAGGGCCATTCCCCCTTGACTCCTGCCTGTCTCTAAGACAAACATCTTGCTACGGCTGTCCCCTCCTTCCCTCCCTCAGTGAATTGTAGTTACTGAAGGAAACTGCTCAGCTTTGTTCTGGGGCCCTGAGCAGCCCTGGCACTGTTGCAGGTCCCCTCTGCTTTGCTGAGGCCATCTCCTTCCTTTCTTACTTCCCCCTTTTCTTCCTTTCTTCCTCCAATCATTTGTTAAAGGTTTGCCCTAGTGCTGATATATAATAGAATGTTATCAGAGGATATAAGTTTTATGGAATGGAAACTCCATTTGTGGGAGATTTCTGTGTGAGACCTGAATGTCCATCTTTATAAATGATTTAACCTTTGATTCCTTATGACTCTGCAGGCCGAAGTTCATAATTTTACCTGTCTGCTTCCAGCATCAAAAGGTTTACTCTAATTAGGATCAGAGAGGAAATAGAGGATATGAAAAAGATAACATTCAATCTCATTTCTTCCTCAGATTAAAGGGTTTTTTAAAATCCTGTTGGCCCTCTTGTGTGAATTATTTCAGCCACAGGATTCTGATGACTAAAATCATCTGCGCATTTCATTACAATGTTATTCAGTCTTGAATAATTAGAGACTATGTAAATGTTTCACACTAAACGATTGGCTGAACAAGTCATAGTGGAACCAGTGTAGTAAAGTATTACGTGGCCATTTGAGAACCCATGGCCGAAGATTATTATATAACCCTCCAGCATGACGACAATTTTGATCATATATAATAAAGGCTATCAAGAAGTTTAAGGTGTTCTGCTTGATTCTTAAGAATTATACTTGTACTGGAAAGATGTCTCGGTAGTTAAGAGGACGTGTTGCTCTTTCAGAGACCCTAAGTTTGGTTCTCAGCACCTATATTAGGTGCCTCCAGCTCTAAAAGATCTGACAGTTTTTTCTAGCCTTTGTGGGCACCTGTATGTACATCCACATTGACAGAAACATGGGCACAACATAAGTTATAAAATAAATCTTTAAGATGGATTTCTGTTTTTGATGTACAACCATGAATAATCCTATTAGCAAGTGCATCTGTGTGATACCCCTCAAAAAACACAACTTTTTTATTATTAATTTTGCTTTATTTTATTTTTGAGAACTTTATGAGTATTGCATTTATATCAAATCACATATTTTTAATAGTCACTTAAAGAGAAGAACTACTTGATAAAGAGAGATGACAGGAATATGCTTGGGTCCTTCTTATACACCCAGAGATCAGCACAGATTATACAAATCTTCAAGTATCTCCTTTTTCCCAGGCCACATGGGCAACAGGCAGGTTGCTGATCTAGAGAGCTGGGGAAGGGAGAAATGTCCCAGCCTACATCCTGAGACAAGGCCTTGGAGTCCAGGTCATCTGTCTGCAGAGACTGTCCAGACAGAATTCTCTTTCCTTGCTGTGTTTCCATGGGAGCATTGTCATCCCTGGGCATTCAAAGTATCATTTTTTTTAAATTGTTTTGTAATAAGAATGTGAGTATTAAGTTAAATATGACTAAAGTAACTTTATCAGTTCTTAATTAGACAGCTTTATGCCCACTTCATTTTGTGTCATTTTATATCTTTCCTTGTGAAATCAGTCTGTACACCCTTTGCCTCTCATAGAAACCCATACATCGCAAACACATATGTGCACGTTTGTTGAACCGCCTTCCCCAGACTCCAACTACATCAGTTGAGTCTTCAGAAAAGATGATGGTCTCAAGAGTGAAACAGCATCATCTTCCATCACAGCCACCAAACTGGCATGGTATTTATGTAAGAAACTAAAGCTAGTGGCAGAAATAAAACAGAACAAAGAGAATAAAACAATCTCTTCCAAGTGGCTAAGGGGGAAGTTTGCCTGTGGAGATGATGCTTCCTTACAGCATCCCGAAAAACCATCACATGCAACCCAACAGCCAATCAGCAGGGAGAAGTGAGAATGTAAACCACTCATCCGCAAACCTTACTGCTACCATTGCCACCCCACCCCTCCCCATTTTTCTTTCTTGGCTATCCCCTTCCCTCCAGCTTTTCTTGGTTGTCCTTTTCTTAGGCTGCCCTGATAAGCTCTGGCCGACCATTTCCAGCTTCACTGGTTAAACTATTAAGACTAACTTATGTTCATCATGAAAAGGCTCTCTTAACCTCTCTATCCTAATGAGGTTCCAGAGATTCTCAAATTAGTCCCATCCTTTTGTGTATAGTGATTTTAGTTAAGAACCATGTGTTTTCTAGGAGAAAGAATGGACAGAGCAGGGTCCATGTATTCAAATAGGGAGCAATGGGCCACGATACAGCTCCATTAGATCTGGAGGTCTAGAAATAAACCCATTTCACTAGGTGAACAAGCAATTAGTGAATAAGTTCTCAGTAATTCTTCTGGTCCTTCATTGCATCTGGGCTCATTCATTCAAAACACTAGGTTTGGCTTCTTTAAAGTTGTCTTCCGTTCATGTCATCTTGGCCCCATTTCACCGTCTTGAATAGAAGGTGGAAATGTCTTAAACTCTCACTGACATGTAGAGAAGCTGCACCTTTACTATCAACTTTCTAAATAAACTAGCAATGGTAAAAAGATCAAGAGTTTAGCGGGACTTAGGCTACACTTCATCTCTACTTGGCTCTTACCAGGTGGCATCCTTCTGCATATTTTCAATATGATCAATTTCTATACAATATCTTGATAAATTTCCAGGAAGCAAGTCTCTAGGTGCCTGGAGGAAGTGTGCAGAACCATCCACTTGCTCTTTTCTAAAAGATAAAATGTTTGTCTACTCCAGTCTCCTATCCATCCTGATCTCTCAAAGATGAATGATCATCGATTTGCTCAAACAGGCTTGCAGGCTTCCCTGAAATACTTGGTTTTCCCATCTTTAGGCACTGTCAATACTCATGAAGTGAACCTGGCAAAGATGGATACTGAGTATCAGTGTAGAAACACACTCTGGCCTATAGGTATGCTGATGAGGACAGCGGCTCCTGGTCCAGGATGTGACTTCTCTCCAGATTTTGTTGCCCTCGCCCTGGCTGACCTCTCTCTTCAGCCCTGAGTAGAGTCTCTGCTCTCTCCCCCACAGCTGTGGACATGGATGGAAGACCTGCAGAAGGAGATGTTGGAGGATGTCTGTGCAGACTCTGTGGATGCGGTCCAGGAACTGATCAAGCAGTTCCAGCAGCAGCAGACCGCCACCCTGGATGCCACTCTCAATGTCATCAAGGAAGGCGAAGACCTTATACAGCAGCTCAGGTCAGCGCCTCCCTCCCTGGGGGAGCCCACCGAGGCCAGGTCAGCATGGGCAGTGATTTCCGGTGGGAATTGCCTCGGGCTAGATACAAGATAAGTCCTGTCTCTGTCTTGACTCGGCCACAGCCTGCTTTGTGGTCTTGTGTGAGCTTCCATTGCTTTGTCTGTAAGACGTACAGATAGATGCCTTTACCACATCCAGCTTGAGTTTAGACCGAAGCGTTCAAAGAAAGTTCTAACGCTTCGGAGTATTTGATGATATTCAGCAATCGATAAAAAGAATGGCATTTTTATTAAGAATAATGACATATTTGGCCATGCAGAGAGATACACATTATTAAATGCAGTGTTATCCAGCTGCTGCATCCAGCACAGCTCCAGGGATAGAGAATGAAGGGAACAAAGAAAAGAAAATACACAGACACAGAGAAGAGCTGGGGTCGAGTGAACTAGGGTCTTTGATGGAGACGTCTCAGCAGCCGCTCTGGAAGCTCGGTGTGTTTATTTTATATGGTCAGACATAGAAGTGGGATTCTTCCAGACAGCTAAACAAGGTGGCAGGGTTTATGGTATACACCTGAATCAAAAAGAGAGGTTTAGCTAATCTCAGTAGCAGCAGCCTCTATTGGAGAGCGGTCTCCAGACCATAAATATCCAAGGGGAGAAATCTACAGTGGACATTTTGTGCATTTATTTTCACCATCCACACAGACCAGAGGATACCATTCCTTTGAGCCTCATCTTGTAGGGTGTGGGGAGGCCTTGTCATTTTTCCGTGGGTCTGAGGCTATGGCCCTTGATATGGCCAGCTCCTGCCAACAACACACAGCCACTCAGGGCTTCCTCTGCTCCTCACATCTATCATTGGATCTTGGGCTGAATTCTGAATTCTGTAGCCCCATTGCTTTGCTTTGGGTTCCTAAGGATGTAGGGAAGGTCCACTATAACCTTCTCACAGTCCCTTACTGTCTAGATAATGAAACTCCTTCATTGTCAACTTTAGCACACATAAATGAGTACAACAGGAAAACCCTGTTGAAAGCTGTGTGTTTATTTGGAGTTGCCCATACCATTGATTGTTTTCTGTTGGCGTCAATGTCTAGTTTCTGTCCCTGTCAAGGGCACTGACTCCTCAGAAAAACTGTCACTAAGCCTTAGGCAAGCCCTCAGCAACCAGTCCCATACCCAGGTGCTGCATAAATAAGGTTTGATGCTGCTAATGATGCCTGCCCTCAGGGACTTGTTCCTGCCCCCAAATCGCCAAGTGCTGGGACCTCTGCCAGCTATAAACAGAAATAATCTCATCAACAAGTCCCTGGCCAGCCCTCAGGCCTGAGGGTATTACTTCAACTGGAGAAAGCTTTCCCTTCATACCAATTGTCCAATTAAATAAACAATGAAAAATTACCTTTAGGAGGCCCTGGCAAGTTTTTTTTTCATGTTGGAAATTAATCATTTCTATTCTAAACATGTACACGAGATGTACTAAATTTTCCTATTGCATACTAACAAGCCTCTTTGCCTTTCCCCCCAGTTCATCTTCATGAATATATAATGCATGGTGGTTTTGTCTGCCTACCTAGGAAACTCTACTGTCATTTGCTTTTAACGAAAAGTCTAACTAGTGGGCAGTCACTTAGCCTGCTGAGTCTCAGCCACCTCGTTTGTATAATTAAGGCACGTACTCTGGACTCTCTGCCAGCTGTAGGATTCTATGATGGTTTTGTCTTCTCTTTGAAATATTTTGTACAAACTGGCTGGCTGGGTTTATTCTGTAGGGCTGAACCTGCAGAAGCCACACGTTCTTCTCAACTGCTAGTCTTGCACAGTGTCCAAGGGCTGAAGGCTGCACAGTGGTGGTGGAGGCCATGATGTGAGTGGTGTCGGCTCCACAATGTTTAAGTTGATGGATTTTTTTTTTAGCAAGTACCATATACACATGTCCAAGAGCACCAATGACATCCACATTTATCCACTGGCCTGACTCTCGCCTAGCCTAGTAACATCCATTTGTCCACTGCCTGACTCTTATACGTCCTTCTCTGACACCAGAACTTTCAAAGAGTAGGGCATGAGTGGGGCTCGGAGGGTGCAGGTGGGGTCTCTCATCTACCTTGGGAACATGGCTTCTCTGTGTCTTCGGTGTTTCTGACATGCTTCCTTGGAGTTTTGAGGCAGCTGTGGATCATCTCTGTGATTCCTAGTATGACACCGTGCCATTGCTGTACACCAGGGTAGAAATCGTTGTCTTCCTTCGGGAGGCCGAACGAGGGAGTGATCTGAGAGAACAGCCTGATCCTCCCAATAGTAAGATGTTCAGCAAACACACAGTGGACATTGCTAACCACACCTCATGTTCTTTTTATGACTGGAGTATTTACACGATAGTGGAGACAGAAACTGTGCCCGTTTCCGGCTCTGATGCACCAAGAGCAGGATAGGAGGTCGGCCTAGGAGTGCTCTGAGTGACACAGAGAGCTACTTGACCTGATAAGAGCCCTTATGAGCTTCAGGGACAGATAGTGTGTGCTCAGGCCCTGCTGCTTCTGAGACAAACTAAAAGTCCCTGGCCTTCAGGACCACTAAGGAAAGAATTTTACATTGAGGCTTTCTCCTTTTTCCATCCACCTCCTACGTTGCGTAAGAAACAAAGCGTCACAAGGTGAATGTGTGCAGATTCATTTCACATTTTAAAGTTCGGGCTTTTTCCGGCTCTACAGAATTTACGTTTCCTAAGCTCCATAACTTTCCTGTAAGTGTCTCTTTGGTGATCTCACCACCTCCAAAGTCATTTTCCTGAACAAATCCATCTCTTTGTAACCTGGCTCCACTCTGCACTGTGTGTCTCATTTCTTATCCCTACTTCTTTTATAGGGACCACTGAGGAAACAGTCTCCTCCCTTCTGCCAAACCAAAACCCATCCTCTCTGAAATCCTTGTCCCAGCCCGTGTGATCTAGCATTACCTCCTAGATTGACTGTGCCCTAGGGAAACCCTTGACACTTCTTTGTGCTCTTTCAGGCTTAATCATAGCTCATTGCTTGTGCCTGGCCACAGTCCACACAACTGCCTACTTCATGCCAAAAATGTGGGTGAGGAGGAAGAGATGAACTCCATTTGTCAAAAGAGGTTGCTGGGGCTGGGGTTGGTGATTTCCCTGGGCCAGCAGCCTAGATAGGTCAGAGCAGGAACCTAAGCGTGTTTACAGGCTTTAGATCCCATGCTTCCCTAACTATGCCTTGCAGTCTGTTTTAGAACACTAGCCCACAGTGTAAGCACATCATTGTGAAGGAGGCAGATAATTTTGGTATCCATGATGCCATTTTATTTTAACAGTCACGCGAGGTAGAAATCGGAAGGTTTTTGGCTTTGCTTTTCAAATTCCTTTGTCTACCTTTATGTGTTCTGGTGTGTGTGTGTGTGTGTGTGTGTGTGTGTGTGTGTGTGTGTGTGTTAAAGCTGTATCTTAGACTACCCATGTATATGGAGTCATTCTATTTTTCTGATGTTTTATAACCTTTCTCTCAGTTTATTTCCTTCTATCCCTTTGAGGATAGGAGAGCAGCAAATCTTGGAAATAAAGGTATGAATTCCAAAAAGGGTGAATTCATTCATCTCTGGTTTTCCTGCTAAGAAGATGGTGTCAGGCCACAGTGGCACTTTGAGAGTCTGTTAAAAGAGTAACCTGATTTGCATCCCCTTTGCCCAGGTGCGGAGAACCACCCTGCGCCTCCATCACTTTTAACACAGCAAGGCCCCCCTCTCTCTCTTCTTCCCGTGCTCTGCCACAGGGACTCAGCTGTGTCCAACAACAAGGCGCCCCACACTAGCTCTATCAGCCATATCGAGTCTGTCCTCCAGCAGCTGGATGATGCTCAGGTGCAGATGGAAGAACTGTTCCACGAGCGGAAAATCAAGCTGGATATCTTCCTGCAGCTGCGCATCTTCGAGCAGTACACCATTGAGGTACGGGGAAGCAGCAGAGAAGTCGGGAAGGGAGGAGCGGGGAGGATGACGGCGTGGCCACTGCTGCATCTGCAGCAGACATCACTTTAGAACTTACAGGACTCACATTCCACGAGTATCTGTTCTCTTCAGTCCCTTCATCCTGACTGCTGAGCAGAGCCCCTCTGCTCACTTCCTGTCTGTGGGTCCCTCCACTGGACAGCTTTTGTCTCTGTTCATTACATTTTGCTTGGTTCCTAAAAGATTGCATGGCTGGGTGTGGGGTTCTTAAAGGAACGTCACCAGGCTCCCTGGTTCCATGAGTGAAAGTTTTAAAGTTAGGCAACCATCTTAGCTGATGCACGCAAGCCAGGCATTAGTAGACTTCACACAGTAGCCGTGAAGTTGGGAGCTCCAAGAAGAGAGACAATCTATAGCATATAGAGAGAATAGCCTTTTAAAGAAATACAAATCAAATACATTCAAATTAGGATCAACTCAAATGTTGGTAGAGGGTTTTTTTATTTCATTTACAGGATCTGTATTCTTTAGCTATTCTACATACAAGATCCCCTCCCCTAGTATGGGACAGTACTTTAAAACACTTGGTATGTGGTAGGAAAATAGTGTGGGGGGCTGATAATATGAAGGGGATAAAAATAGTAGTTTGGTTTTGCATCTGTTAACATGAAATATGACGTCAGGTTTTAGAGGGTCTGGCCCCCATCTGGGAGCAGGTAGAAAGCTGGAGGGTGCTGCTGCATCAGAGGGTCTAGCCCCCACCTGGGAGCAGGTAGAATGCTGGAGGGTGCTGCTGTATCCAGTTCTAGATAGAAATGGAAATCCTGCAGACCTATGGGAAGCTCTGCCTCGAGTCGGATGGTCAGAAGGTATTTTTAAAGGCAATGAGATTGTCTCAAATACTAACTATGTCTCAGTGTGGGGATGAGGAACCCATTCCTAGAGAAGCTTCGGAGTGTGAAACTGAGGGTGGTTTCTGTGAAAAGAGCCACATCAGAACTGACACAAGCCGGGACAGTGCAGCTCTGGTTTTGTTCCTAAAGGGAGGCATTTGGTGGACACAGTCCAAGTTTCTAGGGATTACTGGAAGTGGCGCAGGCCCACTACACTGACATCTGGGCCATCTAAGCATGGCTTCTCAGCCATATCACACTGATGGCTGAGATGCGCTAATTAACTTAAACATTTGGAAAGCACAAATTGCTGCCCTGCCTCTTTCTGCTCAGTCATGATGGCTTATGTGGCTTTCACATTATCACCTGGAATGAGATCATAATGTGCCCACCATGGAAGTGAAACTAGTCCCAGGTTTGTTAGGCTCGGTACCAGGATGTGGCTGACATACCTTCTTGAGCTGCTTGTCTTGGATGATAGAGACCCAGAGTGCAGCCCTCTGAAGTCTATAGACTCAGCCCCTCTGTGAAAGGCATTTCATATGGATTTGTCATGACAGGAGAGAGCAGAAGACACGGGCTAATAATGTGTATTTCATGGTGGCAAGGACTCGGAAAAATTATTTTATCTTTGATATTTTCATGCATTTCTAAGCTTTCTATAACTAGAATAATCAGAAATAAATATGTTTAGAAATAGAAATAAGCCAGTGGTCTCAATTTTTTGATTATTCACATTTTCAATAAAATGTTTTTAAAGGTATAACCCCACTACACACACACACAAACATACACAGCAGCTTTTTAATTATAAAAATGTTCAGTAATTGGCTAGTAATCCCAAAACTCTATGGTAACCTTGGATGAGGTTTAACTTTTTCTTGAGGTACTGTGATTTCAGATTTCAAATAGTCTTCTGATAGTTTCCAATTATGTTTTGCTTGTTTAACAGATCTGATTTGATTGCCATTGTCTCTTTAGCCCATAATGTAGCTGGCAGGAAGTTCAGCGCTCTTTTGCTTTTATGATTTGGATTATTTCCAAATAGCATTTTCTTTGCAGGGAATCTGCTACGCCATGTGTCTTCATGCAGGGTTGCTTTCGTGTAAACTAGATGACAGATACATCCATTTAATGGGGACATGAAAAGAGCAATAACCTGAAGAACACTGACAACAATGAACAGTTGTGCCACGGGCAGCCTCTCAGGGTTGACTGTGGCTGCTGCCTTCTCTAAAGCCCTCTCCTGCTCTGTACCACACAAGGCCATCTGCCTCGTGATCACCAGTCTGCTGATGAGACTCTGGAGAAATGTGGCAGAGTTCTCGCTGGCCTGATAAAATATGTGTGCAGATAATGTGTATTGAGGGAGACTTGTCCTCTGATCAGACTAAGGCTGGCCTTCCTTGAGGGGGCATGCACAGCTTGGAGGAGTACTCAAAGTAACATCAAGAAAACAGACTCTGAATAAGTAATTTTGTGAAGGTATGGACCACAGATAGAGTCTTTAAAAATATCTCTCAGTCTACAATTGCAAAGCTTGCTTAATGAACTTATAAGTTATATGAACTATTAACCCTAATAATGAATAGAGCAATCAACTCTAAGTTACCAGGTTTGTATGAGGATGAGGGGGAACCAGGCAGAACCTGGGAAGATTTCATTACAAGAGGAAGTTTCGGCCCAGAGAAGGGAAAGCTGACTGTACCTTACTGTTGATCTTGACTTCTCAGATAATTGAATGTGTAAATATAATGTCTTAGGTTGGAACATGATTGCTCTCTTGACTATTCTCCTGCATAGAAATTTAGCTCAGTGGACATTTATCAGAACAATGAGGGGGCAAGTTGGGAGAAACACATGGACAGAATCATCAGCATGCTGAGTCTATGATAGGGAGGCACAGCGTGTGGAGATACAGAATGGGCAACACCTGGTCCAGTCGGGCTGCAAACAGGATTTTTCCCATGAGATAATACCCGATGAGAAGGCCGATCAGTGGCCAGAATTTGGCATCCCTGGAGGGTGTCTTCCAATCTCAAGTAGAATATCTCCAGATCTCAGATAAAGAGGATTGGGGAGAAGGAAGAAAAAACAGGATTTCATTGTTTTGCTGAATCAAAATCTCTGACCTTTTTTACTTTTCTTCTTGACTGTCTCCTGAGAAAACTAGAAAATTAGACAATAGGGGGAAATACTGTTTCATTTCAAATTCTTGAAAATATTTGAGTCTGTCCATCATGGTTCTCTCATGTATCTGGAAACCCAGAGAGTTCTTGTCTGTGTGAGGCGCATTCCCATTTCATTCAAGAAAAGCATGGCCTCTGAGTATCACTGCTCTTCACTGCCCTCTGAGAAAGGGACTCGGGCTAGCCATGCCCTGTTCACTTGCCCATGGTGAGAATGTGTCCTGCTTAAGACTGGCATTTCCCAGTGTATCATGGAAGGCAGGGACGTTCAATGACCTCGTCCTTAACTTATCTAGCTTTGTGTTGCTATTTCTCTTCCCCTGAGCTAGGCACTTTTAATATACTTTTTTTCTAATGTATGTGATAGCTTCCCTCTCTTTCTCTTTCTTTGTTTTTCTTCTTTCTTTCTGTTTTTTTGTTTGCATAATCCTACAACTTATGAAAATAGAGAGCCTTTGATTTGCATGTCACTGTCAAGCTTGTAGATGTTTGAACGTTGGCCTCAGTCATCAGGACTCTGTGGTGCTCAGTGGGCACACCTCTCCAGGGACACACCGTAAGCCTCCATGGTCACCTAAGGATCTCATTGCTAGCTTCATCTCTTCTTACCTTGCTACACTGCGAAACTACAAAGGATTGAATACTGACTAACCCCTCCCCCCATAAGATTTATTTGAGGACATATTTTAAAGTTTTTCTTCTTGGTGGCATTTGCTAAGCATACTTCTGAGAAGGGGGTCACATAATGAATGCAGTGAAGTCAGCCACCTCTAAAACATTTAATAGTCACTTCTAAAGTTTTTGTTAAGCTCCGTCAGAATCATCAGGAGGTTCCCCTAACATCTTCCTTCAGAAGAATAAATGAAAACAAAAATTCAAAACCCCTCATTAGTATTCATTCAGACATACAACTTCCCAAGGGCCACCATTTTCAGTAGATTATCAGAGATCCCTGATGGATGATGTCTGGAGCTCAGATGATCTAATCAAGGTTCAGGGCTGTATGCCTTTGTGTCCCAGTAAAGATGCAGTAGCTCTAGACAGGCACACACTCTATAGCTAAGAATGTAGCTTGCCCAGGATAAAAGAATGGCCAGCTCTCAAGCTCTGCCAGGTACAGAATGAGCGGTGAATATATGTTGGAAAAATACCTTGGGAGAAATACTTGACATTTCTTAAAATGAAAAAAATTGAAAACTAAGTATTTTCCATTGGCCTATAAAATACCATGCTGTAAAAAGGTAAGCATACTGCTTTACAGTAGCAAATTAGGCCTAGAATTTACACAAGGCCATAAACAATTAATTTATTGACCCAGTCAAAGAGCATATTGATTTTAAAAGTTAAAAAAAAAAACACAAAACACCTGATTTTCTTAGTTACTTCTCTATTGCTATGCCAGGA